>OMOV01092738.1:0-14259 GCA_900312565.1 Beryx splendens
ATTGCAATCCTCCTCAATCCTGGAAGTGGAATAAAGCCTTTAATGAGCTTGCTGCACTGAGCCCTTGAGGTTTGCCTCACACATACACACACACATATACAGAGAGATGGAGAGAGAGAGAGAGAGAGAGAGAGAGAGAGAGAGAGAGAGAGAGAGAGAGACAGGGAGAGAGAGAAGAGAAAATATGTTTGCAACCTGAGAATCCCAACAAGAGTACTATACTGCTCTCAACTCTTACTCATCTGTCTGCATTTCAACTTACTCACTTATTCTCATCTGCCCTTCATGTGGGAATACCTTGCCCTTGTTTAGCTTAACTAGAGCATGTGATTTCACAGCACAGTTCCTCCAGGCCATTGTAATGAGTACAGTACTCAAAAGACAAAATTTCTGTCTCTTTCTGATGGCAAAATTCTGTGACCCAATTCGTTCATTTTGGTCAGCTTCTGTTATAGGTACATTAATTAACTGCGAGCTGTTTTTGGCGCAAGGTGACTGGTTTATTTTAGTATTAGGTAACACTGAACATTTATTAGCTGTGTTACACAAACATGAGTCTGATTTTAAAACAATCAGAATTTCTTTACAGAGCTTTGATTTGTGGTTGGTTACAACTTCCAAAGATGGTTTAAAATATTCTGCATAAATCACTTGCTGTGCCCTCTCTGAGAGACATGTAGGACCCTTGCAATCTGCCACTAGAGGGCTGTATATGTCTGTAGATGTCCGGGTTTTGCTTTCCCCCTGACTAAACGTGATGTATTCAAGCATATGTATTCCTTTTTTTTCTCGCTCATACATTTCTCTAAGTGTTTGCCCAGAAGGCTAAACAAATGTCTAGGCAGATGAGGTAAAGTGAATTTAGGTCAGACAGCCTCTTGCTGAACTGGGGGTGAGTGAAGTGCATTAAAAGTCAATTGTGGCCCCTTTTTTCATTGTAAGCTTTTACAATTTCCTACAAAGTGCTTCTCATGATCTCTCAACACCAAACACGTTGATGCCCGCGCAGTCCTGCCTGGCTTCCCCACGATTTAGTAACCGACTCCCAAACAACGTTTGACACAGCTGTCTGTCGGAATGAAGAGTGTGACAGCAAACAAAGCACGGAGCGGTGAGTTAAGAGGTCCCGCATGCTCTGCTCTTTACATGAGACACAGACCTGATAAACTGTCAGTCTGAGACAGACAGAGAGGCAGAGAGAGAGATTGAGAAAGATCACACTGCAAAAAAAGCCATCTTAAAAAGTCATTTAGTTTAGCATTGAGTCTGAAAATCGTATAAAAAAAAAAAAAAGTGGAACAAAAATCTGCTAGTGGAGTGAGATAATTTTATCAATTTCCATTGCAAATCATCTTGTTTCAAGAATGTTCTTGAGTCAAGTGACATTACCTTGGGCCTTGTGGAGTGCTTTGCAATTTCAAGATATTTAGTGAAAATGAAACAAGTGAAATTATCTGACCCAGCTGGCAGATTTCCTTATTCATTTTAAAATGACTTGTTAAAATGGACATTTTTTGCAGTGCCCTACCTGTTACTATTGATGACAGTAAAACAATACTTTAGAGAGAGGAAATATCACTGCGCTCAACCAGGTCCACTGCTGTGTTAACTTTGTTAGGTGCGTGTAACCAAGTAGGATCACTCAAGTCTTGTAACAGCGGTTTGCACACTGAAGAAGGCCTAGGGCCGAAACGTCTGTGTCGTTTTTCCTCCCCTGCGCTGTCTTCAATAAAAGATGTTAGAAGTAATTTAGTCTCTGAGTGTGAACCACTGCTCCAAGTCTCGAGTAAAACAATGCTGGAACAAAGATGCATTTTAGATGTCTGCATGTTAAAGAGTTAACAGCTGGAAAGCCGCAGTGGCATATTGCAAACTTTAAGCTGTTCACTATCTCCTCCCACAGTATCAACACAAATTTTACACCTATCTGTTCTTATTTCACATGGCCAAGTAGGGCTGACAGGAGGGAGGCTGGAGCTCAGTAAGAACGCACGCAATGTATGTCCTGGCATGCTGAACTCACAGTGGGCCAAGTTTGCAGATGATTTGATAAAGTCTTCGTCCAGACTCTCACAGAATGTGCTGGTCTGTGCCCACGCCACGCGATGTGATTTAAATCAAGTACACCCAAAATCAAGGAAGTCCAGTGATATCCAACAAGTGCTTATTCGAAAGATGAGCACTGCTGTATAATTTATTTTGCAGTGCATCAGTGAATAAGAGAGACTGACCTGGTCATGACCCATGAGTCAAATAACTAACCCTCCCACTTCCTGGGGGAAAGTGTTTTTTTGACTTAAACAAACCTTGACAAGCAGCTCAGAGAATTTATTTTATCGTTTAATAAAAGACAATCAGGCAGGACAAACAACAGAAAGCATATTAGTAGTTGGCAAGAAAAAATATAATTACCTACTCAATTAACAGTGATTTTCTAATGGAGAAGTAATATGAAATAAGGGAACTATATAAGAGAGACAAGGGAACTAAATAAGAGAGGAAACACATAGGGTGTAGTGCTTTTACTATGAGAAACGTTCAACACTATACTGTAGATTGTAATCTTTCAGTGTGAAAATCCTGGACACCTGCTGGCAGCTTATCATTAGGAGGGCTTTTTAAGATGCCCTTAGCACCTTCAACAACATTAGGATGCCTTGAGCGGACCATGAAGGAGTTTTTTACTCATCCCCAATGTTCATCTATCTCTTTCCAAGGCCATACCATTTGATGTTTCAGCTCACTTACAAGTCAGCATGATAGTATCGAATTATTCCACGCTGGACTTTGGTTTCAAAGGTCAAAAGTGAATCTAAAACACTGAACAGTCTTCAGTTTATGTCTGCATGGGTATTCCATTATTTCAAACACTTTCATGAGGAAGGAGTTACAGCTGACTTGGCATCAGCTCCTGCTCATACATATTTAATAAGCAGATTTGGCAAAACTGTCCCCAGGTCAATGTTTAGGGACATTTATGCCCATGTCTGAGTCCTAATTCTGGAAATAATTTCCAAGCAAGTTTTATATGTGAGAGCAACAACATTGTCACAATGATATACAACTTAAAGAGACTAAATGAAAATGTAAGCCTGCAGAAAATGTATTGAATTCATTTTGGAGGCTTTGGGGTCTACCAGATAAGTCAATTGCAATTCAAAGTTTTTGACAAGGCAATAGATGGGACTATCATTGTTGGGGTTAAAGAAAAAGAAAAAAAAACTCAATTTGTTTTCCACGTTCTTAAGCCAAATCATAGCGGCCTCGGCCAGTAGGAAATGCCAGAAATCTGCTACGGTTGAGGGAATTGGGGAGCTCATTTAAATCTTCACACAGTTGCAAAGGGATTGTGGGAGCACCACCCCTCCTTGATCTATGGTCTGTTCAGTACCATGGAGGTGGAGAGGTCTGTGTGTAAGTGTGCGTGCACACACACACACACACACACACACACACACACACACACACACACACACACGTGTAAAGTACTGAGTTCCGTTCAGGCTGGTTGGGCTCAGTGATCATGACCCTGCAGCACCCTCCCTCCTCATCCCGTGAAGGTTAACAAGTGAGCAACCCCCTGCCATTTCCCTCCCTGCAGTCTAACTCTCACCCCGGACACCCAGGAGGATCCCATCCACAGCCCTTGACATTCAACTTAAATTTACATTTAATTTCATATCGGTAATTGCTTTCCAGTGACCAGAAATCCCTGGCATTCTGCCTCTGTGCGTCTGCCTGTGTAGTTGTTCACATGCTAAGCATTACAGTATGAGCATATTAAGATGGGGTTGACATGACTGTCTGCTGCTTTTAAAAAAAAACCAAAAAACAAACTCAGTCATTTCTAACAATGTTATATAAATCACTGAGACACCCACACAGATTTTCCTAACAGTGTGTGCCTGGGTCAAAACAACGCTGGCTGGATGGAGATGATTGAGGTGTGTGTTTTTGTTTATGTGTGGGTGTGAGCGCGCATGTCATGCAGTGGAAAGTGACTCTCCTAATGCTTTGGTAACTCCCAGCCTGTTCACTCCAGGGACCAGTGACCTTGAAAGTATCAGCTGTATAATTCACAGACAGAGCATTTGTGACAGTCATCTCTGTGCATGCCAGTCAGCCAGGATGAGTGTGCTGGGGTTCGGTGTCTCTGACCTGGAACAGCCCCGCTCCCTCTGAGTGCAAGGTGCTGGTCCCCTGCTCAGCTCAGCTGGAGAGTCTGTCTGTCTGTGTAATAAATTCACACTGGGTTATGGATGACCAGCGTGTGCTGGAATGGGATGGCATCTTGCCAGAACCTCCTATCTTGATTTGTTTTTTACATTTAGTTTATATCTCTGCCTGGACAGTTTATTACAAAGACTGCCCCTGACTCAGCCTTAGCCCTGCAATCCTTTTTACCAGCAATGACTGTTAACTGGCTCTGCCTGTGTAGGTTTGCATTCAGCTCCGCGGAGATTTCAGAATCCAACATTTTAATATACTAACAAAATGGCAAGAGCGTCAAACGAGATTTAAATATTTATACGTAATCCTATACTCGGTTGTGCAGCTGCTATATTTGTTCACACAGATGCATTATATTATTTGAGTTGCATGATAACGTCAGGCTGAAGCCAACATAAAGGGACAAGGCCGGCACGCAGATCATGTCTTGCTCAGGCCGATCTTTTACCAATAAAAGGTGGCAGTGGGGCCCTGATCTCTCTCCAGCTCAGGCAAAGTGGCTGGCCTGCCTGTCTGCCTCTCTGCCTTAAATTCAGCTCCACAGCAGAATGTGACCCCTCTGGACTTTGGGCAATGTCTCCTACTCTGGTTACAGAGAGAAACTGACAAAGACCCAGGCAGTAGTTCTCTCATGCCATGAGTTAGAGTGACATTGTGGTGGGTCAGCATTGGGTCACAGATATTTTTCTCCTGCTTGCTCCTGGGGGGAGGAAATGTGCTTAGACAAAAAACATGAGGAAGGTTTAGAGGGCCCGGTATTTGGAATCGCCTTCTCGACTCTTGTCCAAACAGTGTATTCTAATAACAAGGCTCCTGCTATTCATTTACTTGCTTGCAATGGATAAGGCAGCTGCATATACTGTAGTGCAGGCCAATAATAAGAAATAATGACCTGCTTGAGTGTAGTGGGTTCACACCCACTGTACAATACAATTATACACACACATAATTGTCTTGGCAAGTCTGGAGAAGTACTAAGATGTGAAATCCTATTCACGCAAGTACTATCTAATTGGCTCACTCCTTTGAGGAATTAGACCGAGTTAATCATGTCTGAATATACAGAACTCAATTAGAACTCTGCAAGCTAATGCAGACAGCCATGAATATTTGATGACGGAGTCAGCAGAAAGCCGAGCCTCTGTGTGTTCATAAGCGTGCTTCAGACGACAAGTAAAATGAGGGTGGGTGTACCTGCCACCGCCACTCATTGTTGCTCCCCACACGGCGCGTGCATGGCAGCACTCCCACCATGAACAGCAGCTGTGCAGCGGCTCGCAGACATCCACAGCCACAACAGCATGCTGCAGCACCACAACAATGAGCATATGGGGGCCCTGATCTCATCACTCTGCCTGCAAGCCTCTGGATCTGCCTACCTGGATATCCATCACACAGAACTGACAGGTGTGTGGGTGGTGTGTAGTCATCTCTAATTATAACCACACCATTGTCAGGGAAGCAACCTTATAATCTTTATCTTCCTGTATTCTGTGGCTGGCTGCACACCACATTGTTAGAGCTGAGGATCTCAGGCTCTGGCTGTATGTATTGTATGCTATATCCCCTCTGTCAATGACAGCGAAAGCTCTAGGGAAGTTCTTAGGGTACCCCCATTGCTAAGTGGGAGAGTACTAGCCTGGCAAGTTGTGCTGTAGAGGACATCCATCACCAGGAGCCCCCAATACAGCTGGCACCATGGCTGCCGCCTCTGGCTCCTGTGCCACCCTGGGAAACATCCCTTTACTTGCTAGATTGTGGGATTATGGGGTTAAACTGACTTGGGCGGGCACATTTGCACAAGTAAAAGTCAGCACACAGTAGCAGGCACAAAACAAGAGGACTAGAGAACCATGTTTTTTTTCTTCCTTAACAGTTTGAGCGGGATAACTGTAAAGTAAGTTTAGTCAAATGTTTGTAGGAAATCTATGAATATATTTTACATTTACGAAACATTACTTGAAACATAGAATTTAGGACTAATTTTCATACTTGGTTACTTCACTGGATCATAATTTGGAAAGGTGATTATTTGTTTCAATCTACCGGTACTTGTGATTTTTTTTGTGGTATAGAAAATGTACTGCAATGGATTGGAGTACTGGCTGATGTGCTATTACGGTCAACAGTTTGTGCTAAAATTGGGTCTGCTTCTGAAAATTAATTACACAAAAGGCAGGTAGCCCAATGAGAAGTCATTGGAGATAAGGAGGGTTATGTGAATGGGTGACCAGCCAGACTAACATCAGTACTTTCCAAGACAGACAGACACAATGGGTAAAGCTCATCAGTCATACTGTCAATCATGATCTTTTCCTGGTGACAGGCAGGTCAGGCTTCGCTATGTGCAGCTCTTCCTTTACAATAGTAGAATGGGAAATCATTTGGAGAGCGCAGCCAATGAGACCAAAAGCCATTTATTTTAAATAGCAGAGCTATAGTACAACACTAGATAATGAACATAATTACATTCAAGCAACTTGACGTCCATGACCTTGGTGATCTCTGAAATTCTGTCAAAAGAGGCACAAGTAGATTAAGGTTTTTGTGTGGGCAAATCCCTATCTCTTTATTACTGCTCTTTCAATATAAAGGTTCTGCGTCTGGCATGACCTTGTGTTACTTGCAACAGTCTTATTACAGTACACTTAAAAAGCCCGCACTTTGGATGATCTATATTCAGTGGAAGTGGTTGGATAAACAGGAAAGTGGGCATGTGATTGTGGCTTCGACGGGGGAACTGAGCGCTGTTCGCAACCTATTTAGGTCCCAGTTAAGCAGATTGAAAGGATATGTTTACCAGTGAATTACCTGAAGCGAAGGGCACCCAAAATGTCCATTTAAAATAAATTAACTGGGTAACAACCTGGCTGTGGAAATGCCCAGAGCTTTGCAAGAAACAAGTAAAGCGGGGCAGATATGGACAACACAGAATGAACTTAAGAACAGAAAGCATGGTACCCTCTGTAAGCAATTAACCCCAATGACACAGAATCCCATTGCCTAACTTCTTCAAAGACCAGCCGGGCTATCAGCAAGATGAAGGGTCTCTGTTGCTCCCACCACTGTTAACTAGGGGATAATATGCTCTTCTCGTTAGAAGCAGACTTCCTGAAGTGAAAGGAGAGAGAAAATTACTCTTCATTTCTATGACTACAATTTCAAATAGATGTGCTGGCTTCTATAATCCCACTGATTGGGAAAAAATCTGTCTTGAACTCTGGAAGGTGGAATGGCTGCTACAGCACACAGTAATGACTTCTGTTTGCTCCACCTTTTTTGTTGCAAATTTCTGAAAATGTCTTTCCATGTCACACATATCCACACACTTGTTTGTGGCAGCAAATATATCCATCACTGCCTTGAAAAGATGAGATTAAGAGTTTTTCTGAACTGATAAATCTACATATTTTGTGACATGAGAGTTTGCCAAGGGAAACTTGACCAAAGAGCAGAATGAAATGGCTTCTACGTTACTTCCAGTTACTTCCATAAAGAAGCCTGTGTTCCTAAATATTTATGTTGAGGGGTTAACACTAAGCCTAACCTGATGTTTTGATGGCAGATGCACAGTGGTCAGGAGCTGCAGGGAGCAGCGACACATGCCTCATTCATGATGCATTATCAAAACATCAAATGCAGAATAATGGGCATTGTCACATTTCAAATATTCCAAAATAAAGAAATTATAATAAATCCACACAGACAGGAAGGGCTAGGTAAGCAAACACATAATCAGGAAAAACATACTAGGAGATTATGCTCATAACTTATATTAAATTATATCAACCATTTTGTTTTCAAGTATTTACAGTATTATAAACAAGTCATAGTCATTTTTAGGTTAGTGAAAGCACTATGACAGGATGTCCCAAATAATAAAATAATCACTGTGTTTAAATTTCTGTCACTATAACCACATGCTGTATCTGAATGTCCTAGACAAATTGGCCCAAGTGAAAATGCTGTTTACATTTGTAAGGTTTCAGGAGCTTCCTCTGCTTTAGCCCAAACTAGTATATACAAACCAAAGAGCATTACGCTAACCACATACCTGGACTTAATCATAACACACATACACCCGATACTGTCTCTAGCTGGTGAATTGACAGCAATAGCTGACACATCCCGCATTGAGTGTACTCTCAGCCTGACGAATTAAAGCACTTTCCCTCTAAAGTGGAGCACTCTGCCTAAATGTTTTACATCTCAAACCGCCTCTCTCAGCAGGCTTTGTCTGAGATTGCATCCTTCCAGAAAGTAAAAAAAAGCCCTGAGCCTTGAACTTTCTGCACCCTCTTATGCATTTAAACTGCAAGATGAGTGACTCAATTAACAAGGGATTTAGGTAGCAAACCGTGGTTACGTTTAGATGCACATCAAATTTTGGTCTTATCCCAGTAACTCAAGTAACCTGGTTTTGGGTCAACACATGTAAACATCAAAACTTGGCATGTAAACACCTTACTCATTACACCTTTGGTTTTCGCTGTGTGCTTAAACTCCGCAGAGCTTTATGGGTGCAATTTAATGTCAACAAAAAACATGGTAGCAAGCAGCACTTACTATTACTACTGGATCATGTCTTCTTCATGTATAGTAATTAAGTAAGTATACTGACTGCTCAGTCAAAGAGGGAGGGGGTAGCTGGCATCTTTTCATACTTTTTTTCTGGCAGACCGCTCTATCTGTGCACGGGACACCACAGCCGGACAGGAATATTCGGTTCATTGGTTAATTCAAGGCAGCAGAGAGACTCATTTGCAAGGTATAAAAGGTGCATGTGAACTGCTTAACCCGAATAAGACCTTAACCGCAGTATGGGCAATAATACTGTTGCTCCCTGCATGCAAAAGTAGCTATTGTAGGATGGCTCTAATATCCGGCATTGTGTATTTGCAGATCCCCTGTGATTATTTTGCTCCAATTAGCTCAAAACTTACAGAGAGCAATACTGTAAATGAGGAAAAACTTGTCCCTTGGCCATGTCTGCGGGCGGGAAGCCGGATAGGGGTTTGTGTCCTGGTCGCTGCACTAGCGCCTCCTCTGGTCGGTCAGGGCGCCTGTTCGGCGGGGAGGGGAAGTGGGGGGAATAACATGTTCCTCCGCACGTCCTCCCGGTGAAACTCCTCGCTGTCGGGTGAAAAGAAGCGGCTGGCAACTCCACATGTATCGGAGGAGACATGTGCCAGTCTCGACCCTCCCTAGATCGGCAGAGGGGGCGGAGCAACGACCGGGACTGCTTAGGCAGGGAAACAATTGGATAGCCAACTTGGGTGAAAAAGGGAAAAATTCAGGAAAAAAAACAAAACAACAACGTGTCCCATCGTAGTTTTCTTGGAAACCAGTTGTTAAACATAGTGAGACTGCTGCCCCTCAGTATAAGGATGACACTGTGACGAACAGCTCACTGGGTGGCGTTTGTATGCATACGCACTTTCAATCTTATTAGGTGTGTAAACACGGAAGGGGGTCGGAGATAGGCTGTGGGACACCTCGGGCTATTGCTTTACATCAGGCAGGAAAAAAACAACGGTGTCCCGACGCTGATGTCACATTAACACGATTACAAACCACTTCATGCAAAATGAGACATTAATTGAGCGGCTGTAGAGTTTATCTCCATCACACTGTATTCAAAGAGGCAGCGATAAGTCCTCTGTGGAGGCAAGCCAGGGAAGTGGAGAGGACAAAGGCTGATTGCTGCCCTGCAATTTGTGGGCCAGTGGTGTGACTGAGGTTGGGAGACAGAGAGATAGCAAGGTGTGGAATAAGGAAGTAGACTGGTAAAGATAGCAGGTGTGTGTGTGAGTTCCTGTACATTACTAAAAGGAATTGTAATATCTAGACAAACAGTTTGAATGGTGCAAATCACCCAGAGGAAGAGACGGAACTTGCTAATATAAGTGGCAGTATTGTTCCACAGAATATGTAAAGTCCTTGCCTAGATAAAGGACTACTGATTGCCTACTTTGAAACATGCCGGAAACATTACTGGATGGCAATCACTGTGGCATACAAAATGTATTCCTGCAATTCCTGGCTATGGGATTAATACATTTGCATATTATCATTAGATTTTACAGACAATAAGTTTTCTCAGGCAGCTGCTGTACCTGTAAAACATACAGTGCCCAAGGGTGTTAGCAAAATCTTGCTCATGCCTAGAACCCATAGTATAGGGAAAAGCAAGTCTCCACGAAGTTAATACTGATCATTTATTTCCTAATTATCTATTGCCAGTCAAAATGAAAAGAAAAAATACAATCATGAACTTTGTAAGTGTAAGAATATCAGCGAACATAATGTTTTGCATTCATGTACTGTATAATAACACTGAATGAAGGCTATCAGTCCAGTAGTAAAAGTAATCAATAGAGAAGGTAAATCTTTAATGTAATCATTAAGGAATAATGTAGCAGTCACCATAAGCTCACTGTTCAATTCAGCTTTCAAGTGTGGGTTTTTAATCATCTTTTATGGATGAAATCTGAATTTAGGTTCTTACAAGATGGAAAACAGGTAGTCTATGAGTTTCTATCATTCTGTTTTGCCTGTATAATAATGTGGCATATTGCAGTGACACAGTTACTGTAACATCCAAATACTGACGAGATCAGAGAGGGAATTTAAAATGAATAAACAAATAAACAATACATCGTTCATTTTAATTTGCTCTCAGAGATTCCTAGACTGACTGACTTGGAGCTTAACTTGAAGTTTTCCTCTTTCTCACTGGGATATGACATTTCTCTTCAGAGACTCAAGTCTCGCGTTCACTCTCTAATCGTACAGAGGCGTATGACCCTGAGGATGGGAATAAAAGAAGTAGAAATTACTTTCATTAAGAAATTCAGATTTCCCCCATCCTTTTGATCTTGTGCCAGAAGAACATTTATGCTGATGAAATGCATAAATAAAGTTCTTAAATTATCCCGTTCCTCTTTAGCGCATGTATCAGAGTTGGAGAACTTCCAGACAAGACAACTACAATCACCGTGAGTGCCTCAGAAAAGAGATGATTTAGGAGATGGCCTGCCACTGATTTAATGTCATGTAACTCACCTTTAAGACTTCACAAGTAAAGTGCATACCAAGCCATTTGCAAATAATGTGAAGGAAAACCTGACTGTCCATATGTGTTAATATCTACAATATGCAAGCCACAAGAATGAATAGTAGCCTACCAAAATGTGCAGTGGCCACCTGAAATCACGTACTTTTCACTGCTCCGATTTTTGTGATAGAGCTGATTTAGTTGTACTCAAGTATTAGTCAGTCTTTTAATTAATTTATTCACCTATCATAACAAAATAGTATGAAATAATCACTATTCTAAATATTGCTGATGCTTTCCCATCAGCGTCAACAAATCAGGAGTTTGTGTAAATACTCAGTTGTGCATCACTTGTTCTTTTTAAGCTGCCCGGGTCATCATGATCCTCTTTCCCCCACCCACCAAAAAAAAGAAGCTCTAACCTGCTCATGGGGTCATACCTCCAAAGTCAAATCATTCTCTCTTCAAAAGCCTCTTATCTACAATCTGGAAAGTGGAACGAGTGTTAGGTAGGCAAATAACTACCTGACAACATTTGTTTCAGTGTGGCTCCTATCTGTCTCAGGGGGCCTGCAGAAAAACCCTGGTGATTTGCATATCCTGTAGATATGGAGCAAAGATATTAACACAGAGGCTAGGTTGTCACGTTTTGTCTGCTACAGTCAATGCAAAATTGTTAATGTTATCTTCTCCTAGTGACCAGCATGAATAAATTACACAGCAATAGGTAACAAATCATCAAAAATGACATCACATGGATTTTCCAAAGTACTGGTAAAGGAGTACTAAAAAAAAAAGGTCATTATCCATGTTTTCGGCATTAAACAGATCTCAAACAATAAAAGCATCATAGTTGCATTTAAGATTCATGTTCAGCTGTGTTAAATCTACAGGCCCAGGCATGATTCCACCTAACATACAAAATAAGTTTTCCTGTGAGATTAGCACCCCTACTGCTACATTATTCACTATAAATGCATCTTTCCATGAGGCATTGTCCCTCTTCAATGGAAACAGGCAGTTGTTGTTCCCATTTCTAAAACAACTTCCCCCAACACTGATGAACTGAGACCAATATCTCAAACTGCTCAACTCTCCAAGCTCGGTGAGAACAGACTGGATACTGAGAGACATTAGTCCCAAACTTGACCTCGGCCTGAACAGACATTGCAAAAGCATTTGACTGTGTGAACCACAAAACAGCAGCGCATTGTCTACTTCCCACTTGGAGTGTGACCCAAACTGGCCCCATGGATCTGTACTTTCATTATCAATCACCACCAAAAAGTTCAGTACCTGGGTTGTTTTTCTGATTCTCAGTATCCCACATGTGGATTTGTCCAGGGAGAATACTCAATGTCTTCCCTGATTAACAGTGCTCTCATCAACTTCAACAAGCATTGCAGCTATGTGGAGAACATGACTTTTGTGCAGACACTGACACCACAACTCCCTTGCAGCCCGGAACAGACCCTAAACGACTTGGGAACCTGGGTGGAAGTCCACAAGATGAAGCTAAATACAAGGAAGTGCAAGGTTCTCCACGTCAGCCACATGAGGCAGCAGCCCACCTTGCCCAGCCTGACAACAGGTCATAATGTTCTTGATAAATGTGACACCATCAAAATCTTAGGGGGTCACCATATAAAGTAACTTGAAATGGGGCCGTCAAGTTGAGAATATGCTCGAGTCAGCCAACAAGAAGCTGTTTGTGATCAGACATCTAAAAAAGATTTGTTCTCCCAGATCTAAAACCGCTCTCTGTCTACACCAGTGCATCCAGTGCTGCTGGAATACGCAGTCCCAGTTTGGCACCGTTCCCTCACTGGCCCACAGCCTGCACAGCTGGAGCGTATTCAAAAAAGAGCCTGTAGACTTATCCTAGGCAGAGGGTACCAAGGATATATAAGGCTCTTTCAAGCGTTCAACCTTTGGACAGGAGGCGTACAAAGCCATGCCTGGATTTTGCCAGAAGTCTTTTCAAATCCCCTTTTAGAGACCGGCTGCCCCCACTGTGCAGGGACCAGCCGGCCGCTCAACTAGAAACACAAACTGCCAATCCCAAGATGCCACACCAAGAGCTGCCCTACCTCACAACACCCCTACACAGCAATGGATGTAAACAATTGTATATATATATATACTGTGTATATGTGTGTCTATTTTATTGGTTTAGTCTTTTTATTGTTACAGCACAGTAATACAATTTTTTAACTGACAGCTGTCATTTGTAAACCTGTGATGTTGCTGACAAGACAGTAAACTAGTTAGAATGATGACAAATTCAGTGATTTTTCAAATGAAACAGAAGGAGACATTTCTGCAAAAACAGGATATCCATGTGGCAAGACGATGTGTCCATCCTGACAATACTCTGCAAGTAAACATTTTCGTATACGTGTCGCAACATGGCAACGAGGAAACCGGACAAGGAGTTTTGTAAGAAGCAAAAAGAAGTTCCTAAACTCAAAATAACTTACACACCTTCCTGCATCTCACTGTCTCATTTCCTGGATTTCGTCAGGTTCTTCATTAAAAAAGTGAAATAATTTTAAAAACGGGCAAAAAAAAAGGAAGGAATAGAGAAGTAAAAAGCTTATTTGTTATCTGATCCACAAAGGAAATTAATGCTATCTTACACTTTAACATGATTTTGACACTCATTTAATAAGGCAAATGCATTTAAACTGTGCCTGTCTGCTTATCAGATGTACCCCCAGATAAAGTTATGGATCAGCACACTGAATGTTCTGCACGTGAAAACAATGTTCCTCTAATCATCATGTAATTCACAGCAGACTAGGAGCGATATATGAAAACCCTCTGTTATAAAAAGGCAACAAACGCATCCCCAATGCCTTTTTAATGTGCAGTTTTGAAATCCGACTGTGTAAATAACTTGAACCTTCAATATGGACCCTTGAGTGAGAGTGTGTCTAGGTAAGGTGGCGAGGCGAGGATGGCGGGCGGGG
>OMOV01092739.1:0-12688 GCA_900312565.1 Beryx splendens
TCCTATCTTAACCGCCCACCATCCTTTATACAGATAGGCCCAGCTGCATTCAGTTAGACCTGCTGGCCAGTCTGTGACAGGTAGTCCCTTGAGGAGATATTAGACACAGCAGAGGATATCAGGCAGGGCCGTCATTACTCTATAGGGCTTTCTGCAATGGCAAAGTACATGCACAATGGTCTAGGGATGAAGTAAGGTCTTAGTCCTCACTGAGGCCCCTGGTGACACAGAACAAAGTCTGTATATCCAGAAGGCCTCCCTCTGGAGTAGTTTCTTACCAAAATCACCTCCTCTGCAGGCCGGCATTACTTTCTCTATCGCCATACACTGAAGCTCTTTAACAGAATGACATAGACTTTGCCAGTATGACAAAGTCTATGCAGTTGACTAACAGGTATCCCCTTTTTTAATGGCAGTGGGTGGCAGCTGTTAGCTGGCAGAACAGTGTGTTTGTCAGCAGGTTTTCTATATACAGTGGTACTGAGCACTGAATTGCCTTTCTCTGAGACTATAGGACATCCAAGAGATGAGTAGCTTCTGGGCTCTTCTCCACTGTAAAAGATATAGATGTTAATTTACAGTTGATATAATTTATAACTTCCCACAGTACAGTCTCTGAATCATTCCATATCATAAAACATTCATCAATATATCTTGTCCAATATTAGAACTTCTATACGGGTTATTTTCATAAATATAATCTAGTTCAAATTTGCCCATGAATAGATTAGCGTAGTTGGGGGCTAATGGAGTCCCCAGAGCCGTACTGTGTATTTGTAAGTAGTGATCTTTATCAAGGAGAAAGTAATTTTTTCTAAGCAGTAGTTTAGTGAGACTAATGATGGAAAGGAAGAACTTCAGAGCCTCCAGACCTGTTAGCAGGTATGGATGTATATACAGAGCCAACATCTATGTGACTAAAAGCTCCTCTTCATTAATGTTAGAGAGTCATTCATTCAGTAAGAAGGCGTCTTTCAAATAAGATGGTAACTGTTTAACTAGAGGTGGATATGAAGTCTATGAAGCGAGAGATTTTCTCAGTGACAGATCCAGTGCCTGATACTAAAAGTCTCAAGGGGGGATCTTCAAGAGATTTATGTATCTTGGGCAATGCGTATAGTACAGGTACATTAAGTACATTACAAAGAGATATTTGAATCAAGTCTCCAAGACTACTGGAAACACAGCCACATGTTGTCTGTGCCGTTTCCAGCCGCTGTCATGACAAGAGACAGATTCAGAGCTTTATTACGGAACATCCACCGCAGTGATCCAGAGGAGGATGTTGAAAACGACAAGAAGAAGGGAACACTGCACCATGATAAGCTGTTCATAATCAGGCCTCTTATTGATGACAATGGCAATGCCTGCCAGGCTCATTACCACCCAAGGAGGGAATTGGCTGTTGATGAGAAAATGGTGCCAACTAAGGTAAAAACTGGCATGACTCAATATATGAAGGACAAACCAACCAAGTGGGGATCAAGCTTTTTGTGTTGGCTGAGTCAAGCAATGGCTACACCATCAATTTCAATGTGTACATTGGCAAATCACACCACATCCAGTATTACTCCACCCACCGCAGAACTGCTCACTGGTATCGTACCCTGTGCTTGCACTTTTTGGACATTGCAACAGCAAATGCCTTCATCCCGCGCTGTGAGATCAGCAACACAGAACAGGTACATGACACACAATAACTTCTTGGTTGAACTGGTGTCCCAGCTGTGTGGAGTGGACAAGACAGGAGTTCCCATCAACAGGAGCACTGACCATGTTCCTGTTGCAGTTGCCAAGGCTACAGATGCCAGAGAGAAAGCCATGAGGCCGCAGGATCTGCCAACGCTGCCACCAAGCGGACAAAAATAGGAACCTCACACCCTGGAACTGCAAGGCCTGTGATGAAGCCCTCTGTGTCATTGTGGACAGAAACTGTTTTGAAAAGTGGCACAGAAAAAAAATGCATATGGTCTCGCCTGCTTTTTGTTGTATATAGTTTGATTTTATCTCAATTTTACCTTTATATGTTCCCATTTGCAACCTGTGTTTACATTTGCAACCTTTAAAATGCTTCATTGAGCATCTCTGATCCGATTTTGTGTTTTTGGGTCCAATATGTTGATACAGTCAAAGTGAAAAAAATGATTGGCAGGTCATATAGGTGCTGAAAAAAAGATACCAAGCATTGGCATGGTAAACATGTTTAATGTGGTATATAAAGTCAAAGTCAAAAGTATTCCAAAACAGCCAAAATACCCCAAGGCAGTGAGAAGCTGCACTAGCATAGAGTTAACAAAAATACTCAGAACACTTGGAAAGCACCACTTGCACCTTGGAAGGCACTGTATGCCAGTTAACCTGAATAAATACATACATAGGCTACATAAGTGAATACAGTGGCACTATAGCCCTAAACATGTCTGTGCCCTAAAACTCACTACGCAACCCTTACTAGGGTGGCTGTGTTACATTTGCTTACAGTTTGACATTTTTTCTGTGTTTATTCTCAGACTTTTGCACATTCTGTAAATAGAGTAAGACAAATGTACTTTTGGGGTTCACACACATTTGGGGATTAGGGAGGCGAGAGTCAAGGAGGAGAGAGTTGGACGGGAATGGGACTACAGAGGGAGAATGACAGACAGTAGTTATATCAAGAGAAACACACAAGTCGGATATGGGGAGATTTGCCTCTTGTGAAAGGCCTAACACTCCAGGTGTGTGAGAGGCGCTAAAATGAGAAAGTTGTAGTCTTTTCAGATGAAAGATCATAAAGATGAAGCAGGGGATTTAGATACTCTAACCTTGTAAAGGTGACTGAAGCATTGGTTCACCTAATAGGCGATGGGTTCCATGCAAAAACCCTGTCTAATGGCTCACTGATTGTTTTCAGTATGCAGCAGATGATCATGGATCATTATCTTGCTGTACTGGCTCTGTGGCTGCTGTCATGGTGGATTACTATCTTGCTACACCGGCACCAGGAGGACTGCAGCGTTAAGGATCACAATCTGTCTTACCCACAGGGTTGAGAGAGGTCAAAGTTTAGAAATGTGTGTCTGCTAGGGAGTCTGAAAACCTTTATTATTATTTATTAACTGTCTTTTATTTGATTCATAATGTTTGATTTATAATGTTTAGCAAGCCAAGACAACCTCTCTTAGAAGTGGAACTCTGAATGGAATCAGTTCTGTTTCCTCAGAGCTGGCTGCAGTTCCAACTCCAACTCCAGGAACTGAACTGGAGTTTACCATGCACTCTCAATTCAGTTCATGAAGGGCCCCAACCCTGCTTGATACCATACGTCTGAGAGAGAGTGCTTGGACTTGAATTGTTGGCTGGTGGAATAAAGACTGTGTTGACTGAGGCTTGCAGGAAATTGTGCAGTGATGAACAGTCCAACCACAGATTGAGTTTCCCTTTTCACACTGTTTCATTTGATTATTAGACGAGGCCTATAGAGGCTTAAAACTACTCATAAAAAAAGCAAAAATTAGAGGAAAAATCAGGAAAAAATAGACATAGTACATTTGTAAAGTAGAAATATGTTTTTTCCTTCCCTAAATGATCTTGCATCCTGACCCCCAGGTTGAGAACCACTGTTATAGAGTACAAAAGACTGAAGGCAGAATGAATGTCTGAGAAATACAAGAGGCCTGCTATTCCAATTTTGTTTCATGGTGAAGATGAGGCTGTCAGTAATAAAGAGAAGGTTAATAGGCTGTGTGTGTGAAAGCAGACTGTGCATAACTCAGGGAATTGTAGGTGATGATTGGATCAGGAGAAAGAATGATGTTGGGAAAAAGGGGTAGGGAATTAAAAAGGAGTAGTAGTAATCCATTAAACAC
Source organism: Beryx splendens (assembly GCA_900312565.1). Lineage (NCBI taxonomy): Eukaryota > Metazoa > Chordata > Actinopteri > Beryciformes > Berycidae > Beryx > Beryx splendens. The sequence continues at coordinate 3,849 of OMOV01092739.1, forward strand.
AGATTTTTTTTCTTCGAAAGGGATGCAAGATGAAGCAAACTGATCCGGGATGCTGGTCGTCCTGGCGCCAGGGTAGCGAGATAGTGATCAATGACGGTAGCCATAGAGCCAGGGCAGCAAGATAGTGACCCGTCACCTCTAGACGTCATCCAGCCCGGGGTCGGTAGCGATTAGAGCTCGCGCATTTTCATGTCGTGCACTAAAATGAGACGAGAAGGAGAGAGTCGATTCAAGGGTCAGTTAAAAAAGAGCAATATCTATATCGGGAGAAATGAGATAGGCCTACATAGTTAAATTATTGTTATTCTATTATTAAGATCCTTCGTTTTCCTTTAAAACTAACTGAAAGAAGGTTTGCATGCCGCTGACTGGACATAAAGCGAGGCTGTACAGCAGCAGGGGTAGAGCTGGGTTTCGCATTGACCAGTAGAGGGCGGTATTACGGCTTGAAGCGTCTACACTGCCACAAATGCTGCCAGAAGAAGAACTAGAAGCAAAAGGACAAGTACGGTGCAAGCGAGTGTGACGTCACTTCAACAAAATGCGGATACTGTGTTCAGACTGATATAAATCACACCCTCATACCCTCTAGACATGACCCTTGAGAGGCTGCCGTCTCGTGTTTTTATGTGAACACACACTCACATCCGCGTGTGGCCTGTGTGTTTAGTGAGGTTTACCCTTGTTAATTTCGCTCCTTTGTGAAGACTGCGGTCTGTGTCCCAGCGGAAATGTTGAGCGTGGAGTCGCTGCAAGTGGCCGAGGAGGAGGTGGTTGAATCCAGCTCCAATAAACTCGGTGACATTTACACTTTTGTGGCGAAAGGATGTTTTCCTCAGACAATGAATCCGATACGAAAGAAGAACCTAAAAAGATACGCCCAGAAGTTCATGATTGAAGGTAAGGGCCTGTTTAAACATTTATCAAGGGAAGTCGGCAGCGTGTCTCGCGCTCCTCAAGCTCGTGTAACGTTCCGCTCTGCTGAATGGAAAGCACATGACTCCAGACTCCCGTTCAGAAATCTGCCAAAGTAACGGTGCCTTGCTTATCGGGGAGTGCACACGCCTCGTAGCACATAACGCAAGCTGTTTCATGATACACTAGGGACCGCTGGGAAATTCGGCACATTCATTCATTCATAACCTTTATTTAGTTCTCGGAAGTACAATTGAGAGCAAGCCCTCATTTTCAATGTAGCCGAGATTACACATTAATAAATAATAATAATACACAATATAATTGTGCAAAAGTGCAAACAGCAAATGACTGGAATAGAATCAAGGGCAACCACATGAGTGGTTCAACAAGGAGGACTTTATTTCCATAAAATTTAAACTCTTACAAGTGTCACAGAGTGGGAACAACAGGCGAAGCATTCTAAAAGTTGACATTTTATTGTAATAAGTGCTGCTTGGTAAGTTAAATGTATGCCGAATTGAAGAGAAGGTGTGTACCTCTGCAAATAGTCTAAGCAAGGCAACATTAATAGTTTTGTGAATGGAGTTTGGTGTAACTTTTTCTCCACACGGGCAAGCAGAATGTTTTGGGGTGCTAGCTCTTCACAACAGTCTACTGTCCCCCACGAGCAGCGTCACTGGGGCAGCTGGGGGCCAAGTTGAGGGACGGGGAGTATTGGTCATTCACGTCCTAGGGGTGCAACGGTTCAGAAAACTCACGGTTCAGTTCATATCATGGTTTTGGGGTCACGGTTTCGGTTCGGTATGGTATGTAGGCCTTTATCTGGTGCACTGGGCAGGGGAAATACAACTGCAAATTACAATTTACACAATGTATTTATCTTAAGTTTTCCTGAATGAAAACGTTTTCACTTAAATTAAAGTCCAGTATAACTAAATCAGCAGACTTTCTTTCAAAAGTAAAGTAAATACTACTGGCTCTTTGTTATTTTAACATAAATTACCCCTGCATTGTAGGCTATGTAGGCCAACAGCAACATAATTGCAACATAAAAGGCAACCTTCAGTGGCTTTACTCCAGGGCATCAACATCACTGCAGCTTAAATCATGTAGGCCTACCTACTGAAATCTTCCACTACTGAATAGGGTTTCAAATCTTTTGTTATAAACAGCCCAAATTGTGATGCGGTGGTAAACCCGAAACCCGCAGGTCCCGCAGGTGGGGCGGGTTGGGTTGATTGAAGATAATATTGAGAACAAACAGGTGGGTTCGGATGAGGACGTGTCGGATTGGGCGGTCGCGGGTAAAAAAACAACAACCCTGATCCTCGCATCACTACCCCCGATGTTTTAGTTACCGCTCTGTTCCCGTCTGAACTCGCACTGAGAGATTGCTGCTGCAGGAACAAAAGGTTGTTTTGGTCCTACCGGCTCTTCTGTGCCTCTCCTGCTGTGTGTGTGAGACGTGACGTCGGGCTCTGATGCGCACTGCCGCAATATCGACATGGAAGCCACAAAATGAAAAGTTGGTCAAATCGATCTCTAATGCGCCGATGTGAGAGCATCACATCATGTTTGTCATTTGCAGATTCACTGACCAGCGGAGCAGCAGCAGCAGTGTCTGAAAGTGAAACTTAAAATTCTACAATTTGCTCCATAGGCTACTCCTGTGTTAGTAGGCTAATCCAGCTGTGATGTCATCATAGATTGACGTGTAATTCTGACAACTGATTGGACAGATACTCTCCAGGGAGATCAGACCCACGTGGAGAATGGGGGGACACAGAACACAGTGAACCGCGGCACGCATGCGCGACCTGAACTGTGGGTGGCGAACCAAACGGTCAGATTTTTTTAGGTATCCATTTCACCCCTATCCCCCACCCACAGTTTCGGGGGGGATACAAGACAACCTGGCGACCACCACCCATCTGTAAGAAGTTAGCAGAGAAACTCTTGCTGCCAGGTGTCTCACAGCATGTGCCTTGCTTTACTCTCTCTGTGTCCAAGAGGGCAGGCTGTACTACGTGGGACCTAAGAAAGAAGAGAAGAGAGAGGTAGTGATTGAGGCTGAGAGGAAGAGGCAGATTTTCCTCGACTGCCACTTCAATGACATCGGTCATCACCTGGGCCAGAAGAAGACCGTCCACAGGATCCAGAGCAAGTACTACTGGCTAGGTATCGTCAAGGACGTGGTGGATTGGGTAAGTACATCTTTTCGCATTTCGCACAGGGAGATATTGATGTTTATTTTGTGTAGAGAGTAAGCAGCCGGCTCCTCAAAGTTTTTTTCCTTTATCAAGACAATAGAATGGGGGGTCTGATAATAGAATGGAGTACACTGATGATTTCTAACCTTTGTGTGAACGTGTTTGCTCTGTTTCAGATAAAAGTATGTGAGACCTGTCAACACACAGAGAGGAACAAAAACCTGGCAAGGACTGTTCGGCCGATCAAAGTGGATGCACCTTGGGATATTGTTGGGGTTGACATAATAGGTTTGTACCTCAATGACGTTTAAAAAGATGACATTTGTGTGCGCTGTACGGTTTTGCCCCAGTTTGAGACCTGTTGTTTGTTTTTGTCTTCTCTCCAGGGCCGTTCCCAGAAACCCAGCAAGGCAACACTAATGTTACAGTCCTCATCGATTACTTCAGTAAGTGGGTGGAGGCCTTCCCAGTTCAAAAGACAGACGCTCTCTCTGTTGCAAGATGCATTTCCAAATGCATATACAGGTAGAAACACCCCACAACAGCATGCTTAGTCACACCAAGGTTGATACTAGGGTTCGACCGATATGATTTTCGGATTGAAGCTGCCAATATTTTGTATTCTGTATTCAGTGTCTTCAAATTTGACCATTTCCATGCCTCAAAAAAATCCACAAAATGACAAGTATTCAGTGTTTCCCCCATAATGTTGTTCTTGTCAGGGTGGAAACGCCTCTGAAACAGCTTTTAGACCCTGCAACACTAAAACTCTCCATTGAAACCCAGACTTTCACACCACGCTGGAATGATTTGTCTGGTCAATCATCTGATATAAAAAAATAATCATATTAAAAACATATTGATTACCTGTGGTCAAGGAGAAACCTCCATCATCAGTGGACGACACTGACTGGCCAATGTCGGATTTTTAATAAAAGGCCAGGATCGGCCCGATGTATCGGTCCAACCCCCGTTGATGCCCACAAAATTATGTCTTATTAATTGAATTCAATTGAAATATTAATTGAACTCAATCTGTTCTCTGTTCAATCAGGTATGGAGCACCTAAAACGATAGCTTGCACACAGAATGTTGACTTCTGCGATGAGGTGAGATGTCGATCACACGGCTTATATAAAAAAAACAACCAGGATCAGAGGATGGATTGTAGCTCTGTCGTGGGTCGATGTTTTCGTGAGCGTTTTCCTGGATGTGTTCCAGGTGACAAAGCTGCTGTGTGAGAGGTGGAGCATCCTGCAGAAGGTTTCTCCTCTGGACCAGCCCCAGCTCAACCCACTGCACGACTGCACCAGCGCTATACTGAAGGAAGCCATAGCGCAGATGGTGACGGATAAACAGGCCGAGTGGGACGACTTCCTGGACCCCGTGTTGTTTCTGTTCAGAACCTCCACCAACCCTACAACCAAGTTCACGCCTTACTCCCTCATGTTCAACAGGAAAGCTAATTTACCCAATGAGGTAAGACCGCCATGTGGAGGAAGGAATGTGCCATTTCTAACGGTGCAATTTGGTTTTTGGTTACCGATTTCCATTTTCTTTCATCTAGACTAAACTCAGCCTGCTCAATTATGACGACGAAGAGCAGGATATGTATTCCACAAAGGAAAAGGCCACTACATACATGACCATCATGCAGGAGCAACAGGACTCTGTCAAGCAGCTGGTAATACCGATTTTCTTTGTCTCCTACAATGAAAAGGGGCTGGTGGTGATGGGGGTCGTTAGTTTGTTCATCCGTCTCATGGGAGAACTCGGACACCACTGAGTGGATTCTGATGAAACTTGCAGGAATGATGCATCTCACCGCTACATCTTTGCATCTTCAAAATTACACTGATTGGCCCAAGGGGGGTATTCCAATTACAGGTCAAAATTGAAATCTTGGGATAACATTGGGTATGGTGCACATATCCAGCTATCCTCACTCTATAAATTTGTCTCCAGGACTGTCATCACCATTTAGAGTTTCTCGAAAAAGGCCTTTTCATTCATTTACTGACTACATGACTGGATCAAGCAGGCATAACGGACTTGAAACTATGCCTTTTTTTTTTTTTTTACGTTTGTATAGCTTGTTACTGATTGGCCCAAAGGGTGTCTGCATCATTCATGGAAGGCGACATTTTAACTGTTGACTTGTTTTTTTTATGTGCTGCCACCATGGTGTACATGGTGTACATGGTATGTGAGACATTATGTCGTCATGGTGGCAACTGTGTGTCTGTGTGTGTGTGTGTGTGTGTGTGTGTGTGGACACAGTCTTGAAAACACAATAACTCAAGAGCAGTACATGATATAAACGGCATACGTACATGCTGCCTATAGGGTAGATGATCTGATTAGGACCACTTTGCTGCATAATTCAGTCTTTAATGAGAAAAAACTGATTTCTTTGAAACAGAGATAAGATACAGAGTTCATATTAACACTCCTTTATGTGAAGACAAGTCCTCATTAGCATAACAGGTTATGTTTAATATATCATTGTGATTATGGTGGGACATTAGGCAGCTCAATGTTTTATTTTTGTTGCACTGAATTTCGTTTTGCGTTTGATTTTCAAACCAAAATCAACTCACAATTTTGTTGCATCCCATTTGAATGTGTGCGTCTGATTTCCAGGTGATAGCCAACATGAACGCGGCCTACAAACAGGAGAAGAAGAACGCCAAGCGCAGGCCCCACACCATGGCCTCCATGACCTTTAAGATCACAGATCCCATGTTCGGCTCAGGAGAGTCGCCTTCTCCGAAAAAACTGAAAGAGAGCTTGTATTTGTCTTTCCCGGTTGAGACGGTGCTGGCCACCGAGCAAAGCGCCTCAGGAGACGTAAAGACTGAATTACAATATCCCCTGGCGGTGTCTGATGTCCACTGAGGACTTCATCTATGAACGGGACAGTTTGAAAAGAATTCAGCAGCCACATCGGTGGAGCACGACCACGTGTTGTCATAAGCTGCCCGAAAGCTTGGATGAAAGATGGAAGTCCGAGTATGGGCGACACGAGCGTGATGATGAGCGGCAGCCATCACTCAGTTTGGTCGTGCAGAAGCTTTCTCTGTAACGACCTGCTGTGTTGTTTGTAGACGAATCTACGTTAGACATAGAAACTGAGTCTTCTGGCCAAAGAGACGGGAGTACTGAACCACATCCGCTGTTGCGCTTTTTTGTGTTTGCCTACTTCGAAAGAAAACATGTTGTTTCCCATAAAACTGATGTTAAGTTATTTGGTTCAACTTTGTGATACAGAGTGCAATAGATTTTTTTTTTTAATCTAATACTTTTCAATAAAGGTATTGTTTCATTTGTGTGACCTTGCTGCATCTTCTCATCACATGACCAATTAGAAAAATGAGATGCTGAGGCGCTTGAAAGTCCTCATTTGATCAAAATCAATTTCGAATGCGCCTGATATGCACACATAACGTCATGTTTGTCATTTGGCGATGCGCAGACCAGGAGACCTTTTTTTTCTTCATCCTGTGAAGACATGCCTGGACAATACACTCGCAACTGCTGACTGTCCCCAAATCTTGATGTCCTGCTTGTGCTTAGGCCTTTGCTGCCACCAAGTCATGGATACAACTTCTGACTCTCATGCTTTGCTGCTGAGAACCAGGATGTGTAGGTCCAGATTGTAGCTTCTGGCAGACAGGTGTCAGTGAAAATGTAGACTGTTACATATAATTGGTGACTTCTAAAAGCAGATATTCAAGGTAGCTTCCCCAACAATGCTTATTAATTGTAATGTTATAACATAACTCCAAATTACAGTAAAGTTTTATCCTCAACACTGGCAATCTTTCACCTTCTGTGTCAGTTCACAGCACAATGCAGAGAATCAGCAGCTTAAAGCGGTCGGTGGTTTCACTGTTCACCTCACCAACACACACACACAAATCTATTGACACCAGGGAAAAGTATTTTTAACACCACTTCTATTTTAGAATAGAGGTGTCCTAAATGTGGGTGTGCTTGTTAGTATTTGTTGCAGTGAATCTGAAGCAAAGATACAAGATCTGCATTTGAATTTTCATAATCAGTTACATATGAATGACAACGGCACAATTAAACCTTTTGTTTTGGGCAAAGACTATTTTGTATTTATTTTTTCCCTCATGAAGCTGCCACATTCACACTGCAGGTCTTAGTGCTGAATTCTGCCTTTAGCTGATGGCAGCTCCTCTCCAAATACGGTAAAGGTGTTTGAAATATCACCAGGTGTCTCTTTCCCATGTTGAATGTTGACTTGACAAATAAGCTCTAAGGCTGATTTGGTAATTTGGTCAGAGGTCAAACAGGTTAGCATGACAGACGAAAAAACCTATTGTCTCCTCATAGGTTACATAAAATCCTTATGACAACACTGGGCTGTTTAAATAGTTATAGAGCTTCAAATGATATAAAATGATAGTGATTTGAGGGCTTTCTACAGAAGCTAAACTACCTTGTGTTTTGCCAGTGTGAAGCCAATAGAATATAGACCAACACTGGTACGATCCATACACAGATGACTGCAGTGAGAGTTGTCATGGCCAAGTGGTTACGGCGATGGACTAGAGATCCATTGGGGTTTCCCTGCGCAGGGTGGCATCCTGCTGACAACAAGGATGTGTTATGATCAGATAATGATGGATGTTTGGGGAGTGGGGATGAGTGCCAACCATAGGAAATGCTACAACAATGCAACAACATGGCAGATTCTGTTGTTATCCCTGGAAAAAGACAAGAAAATATCCAATTACTCTGCACTTGAGAATTCACTTTGGCAGGACAGGTGGTTCGTGAGGTGAACAAGTACAGGCTGGGTACCGTCCCATGGTGACACACAGGCCAAATGAATTACAGGTTTATTTGAATGTGATCTCAGCTCTGTGGCTCTCCAGTTGATCAGCTGCTCTGATCTCTTCTATAGAGAATATAGTAAGTTGCCTGCCAAGCAGTTGACCATGACTCAGTTCCTGACTACTTCATACAGATCACACTTAAGCACTGCTGCAGGAAAACTGACAGCACTTAGTAAATCTTGTGCTTGGATTTGTCTTGGTGACAATGGTGCAGAGAAATATTGACATAGTCACACAGGTATATAGTGACACACTGTACAGGAAAACAGGACCTTACAGACAGTGCAAGACAGTAGATGACATTAGCTAAGTGCTACTGAACTGCTTGGCATACAGTATTTTTACAGCTGTAAACCCACATAGATAGATAGATAGATAGATAGATAGATAGGTACTTTATTGATCCCCCTTGGGGGAAATTTGGCGTTTCAGCAGTGGAAAAGTACAGAGACAGGTTGGGGGGGAAATTCTGATACAGAATACACATAATAGTAATAAGCATAAAAAGAAGTAGAAGTACAAGGACTATATACATCCATGCGTACAGCATGTGTAGAGTGCAGTTGTATAAATAAATAGAAATGTCTAGAAATACACATATACATACATACAGGTTGCGTATATATTACCTATATTATTATTATATATTATATATATTATATATACTATTATATATTATATATATTATACATATATTATTATATATTATATATATTATTATATATTATACATATATTATTATATATATTATTATTATTATATATTATTATGTATTATATTACCTAGTACTACTCACATGTACATACATACATACATGCACACCTCCACAACGCTCAGGCACTGT
>OMOV01092743.1:0-15606 GCA_900312565.1 Beryx splendens
CCCCCCCCCAATAAAGTGGATTCAATATATATATATGGAGAGGCGATATTCAATTTAGTGTAAACATACAAGTTAATTTAAATCAAACCAATGAGGTCACAGATAGTATCTTTCATGCATACATGTGCAGTAAAGCTATATTGCCTTGACTGATCTATATATATTGATATATATATCGCCACTGATCATGATTACATTATCTGATCAAATGAGTTACAGCTATCTTGTCTAGTGTATATCAAAGGTTTATATCAAAGTGTCAAAATGACTTGAAGTCAAGGTACAATTGGTATGGTGATAAAACTGATGGCTCTTAGCTGAACTAACAGCTCATCATTCAGCTGAGGTGTAAAAGTTTGGCTCTTAGGAAATGTGTGGCTGAGTGAAGGTATAATGCTTGTGTCATGGTCCATGTTTGAAAAAAATCCGTTAGCTTGTTAAAGTCATGTGAAATGAGTTTCTGATAAGGGAAGTACAGCTCATGTGACTCATGCGAAGTCATATCTAGCAATAGGTCATTGTTTCCTGCAGTTTACCACTGTGCTTAGAGATGGGAAGAGTTGTATTTGAAATGTTATTTACATTTGTGTAATTTGAAAGGGAACAGAAAAGTCATTTATGACAAGATACCTTTGAGGTCGGTATTGTTTAAAAAAAACTTTTTTCATGTAGAAAGTACTTTTATAGATCTCTTAAATCAAGGTTTTGAATAAGGAAAAGTTTGTGAAGGAATGACACTAGGAAGCTCACATCCCATACAAACAGACAAACTGCATGGGCATAATAACACTTGAGCTTTATCTTCTCACTTAAGTGCCTTAGTTCATCAAATGATCAAGTGAATTAGAATGTGACTTTTTGATTTAGTGATATAGAAACATTGCATAAGACCAGGAAGTTAAGTGACGATATGAACCTCACAGTCCACACTCCATGGGCAGAGAGAGACTTATAATAGTGTCTGCCCATTCTTTAACGGATTAAAAACAAAAGGTTGCACACAGGTAGATGTATTTTCTTTCACCAAATGATTAAGTTAGGATAGACTGACAAGAAGACACATGCACAAACTAAAAGCATTGCAAAAGTGCCACATGCTGATTATGACCATTACGATTCTTCGAATCTGGAGAATTTCTTGGCCTGTTGTCACTAATCTGGCCTGAAACAGCAATCACTATGGTACAATCAGGGGGCGCTACAGATGATGAAGCTCCTACTAAACTGATATTTTACCTAGATTATAATGATGAAATTCTTTGACATCTGTCAGGATGGTTTGGTGGTTTCAACAAATTGTGCCTCAGATTTTCATGTATCATCTGTAGCTAACAACTTAATCAGCTCTTGCAAAACATAAGTACCTCCGCCAGCACAGTTGGATGGCACCATTCCGTGTCACAGCCATGGGAGTGTCTCCATCTCTCTCTCTCTCTCTCCCTAGTCTCTCTGTGCTTTCTTTCAGCTCCTGGATTTCCCTGTTTGCCCACCAGAGGTCACTAGTGTTTTCTCCAGCCAGCACAGGTGCGTCTTGTCTCCTCATTTAACCCAGCTGTGTACTGGGCTCATTAGGCCAGTCTATTTTAGTTCCCTTACCTGCCCCGCCACTGCTTGAGTATGCTTTGATCTGCTGTGTAGTTTGTGTTACCTCTCTTGTGTCCAGGCATTAGTTTTATGTGTTTCTGTCTAGGTACCACTCCCAGTTGGAGGGTGGCAGGGTGCCTGTATATGCCTTCATCTTCCAAGAGCCAGGAACTGTTGCTACCTCTGGGCTGTCCAGTCTGCTCAGGACCTGTAAGTTTCAAATGTTGGTTACTTAATTTTACCCTGTGCCCTTGTTAAATATAGTGTGGGAAATTTTGTATAATTTCTTTTTTTTTTTTAATCATTAAGTACGGAAGTTGTCAGTTCAGGCAACATTCAAAAATCTGTTGTGAAAATGAGAACGACTATGAAATTAGTTTTTCTAAGGTGCTTCTTTCTCTTCTTTTTCTCCTTTCGTCCAGCGAGAGCGATGTGGTCACCCTCCACCTTCTACAGCTGGCCTTCAGCGAAAGGAAGTGTCTGGCTTCTGGAAAGATCCTCTATGAGGTCTTTAGGTTTTTAACAGCAGAAAGTCGTTTATCCAAACTTTCAGTCTGGCACGGGATTGGCAATTTTGTATCATTTGTAAATGATGTGTCTTTCCACACATGTCACACATGCTTTTGAATATTAAGGACACAAAGTCTGTGGGCTTTTGTTCCTGAATTACTGAGCTGTTTCACAGATATTTTAATCAGATTTGAATTTGATGGGAACTTGCCTTGTTGTTTTCTTTATGCCTATCTTCAATCATTTTCTTTCCTTTGCTTTCTCCCTCCGTCTCCTCCCTCTTTCTCTTTCTGTCCCTCAGGGTGTGGAGTACAGTGAGAAGCGCTACAGTCAGGAGGTGCGTGGAGCAGCCTTCCCCCTCTCTGCCCAGGCCACCAACACCCGCCTGCTGAGCTGCCAGACCATCGAGAAGTTCCGACCCCATCCTGACAGGGACGACAGCATGAACGAAGGTGAGCCAGCGTACCCAGATTCTGCCTTTGGGAAATGATGGTGTGTGTGTGCGGGAGGTAATTCATGTAGGCGTCTAGCAGTACCAAACTGGCAAGAAAACAGTGTTGGTATTTAGACGCTGTGCGCTGTGACACAGCAAATTTTGTCAAACTAGGGGATTGGAATCTTTAAACACTTGGCCCATTGTTTGTTCAGATAGAAAAAAACTCATACTCTCCAGTTTGGGGTTTGTGGGAATTCTCTTTTCTACAACATGACAATATTATGGACAACAACCCTAATGTTTCTCTTCATTTTCTCTGTATCTGCTTCCCCACCACCTTCCTTTTGTCTCTCTCCTCCTCTCTCCCTCCCTGCATCCTCAGTTGCATCTTCTCCAGACACCAGTGTGTCTATCTTCAGCCGGCAGGTGAAGGCAGGTGAAGCTCAGGGAAACCCCTCCACCTACATCAGGGTTTTTTGACATCAACCGTTGGTACCATGCACAAATGCCAGACTCCTTAAGGTACAGTGGAACCTTATTCATAACCACTCAATTGCTTTCTTAGGATTTCTCTTTTTTTTGGACACCCACCCATACATTTATAATGGATTTCCCACATTGTAATCATCACATCATAATGAACATTTTTAAAAGTTGGTTTTTACTGAACATAACCATATTGCTTTATTTATTGGCCAATACTTAAAGTGAAGTTGGAATTGGTATTGGCAGGAAAAACGTGGTATTGAAGTTGATAAAGTGCTTGATAATTTGATTTATTCTGATGCTGTTTTTCCATATCTCTGTGTCCTTACACTCTTGTTTGTGTGCGTGTCAGAAGGGGGGAGTCTCTCTGCATAGTTGTCCTACCTGGCAGTGTGGTCTCTGGACCCAGTGGTAGAGATGGTGTCTCCACGCCCCCTGCTGGATGTGGTGGTGCATGACCACAGCCTCAGCAGGGGCCTTCCCTTCACCTGCCCCACGCCAGAACAGTTCTTCAACCCCACCACATACAACTTTGGTAGGTGTAGACATGTGAGTGTGCGTGTGTGTATACCCAAATACACGCAGGCACACCATTCCTCACTTTCTCTAGTGCTTTGTTCAAGTATATTCAGATGCATGCATGTCACACATAAACATACAAACATACAGTGCAATCTACATATTTTTTCCAGTTCTGTCTGTATATTGCCGTCTAGTTGTCTGTATTGCACTGTAATTTACTTGCATGTACATGTTTTGCATTGACTGCAATTGCACAAAAGTGTACTAACAAGGTTAAACACAAGCTATATGGTCATGTTGTTTTTTTCCCTTCATGTTACAGATGCTACCTGTTTGCTCAACTCTGGAATTGTGCACTTAACCTGCTCTGGGTATGAGAAGGAGGTGAGTTTCTCATGTTCGGTCTCATTCTCCTTTCATACAGGCTTTTAGCTGACCAGGAAATTCTTAGGCGGTGCATTTTCTCGCTGCTGCCTGAATAAAATTTGAACATGTGAATGTACATAACCACAAAAATGGCATGCAAGAGTTAGAATTTTTGCTTTACATCAGGTTTCTGTTTAGATAATGCCTTTTGCTAGCATTTGTCTCTTAAATGAACATGAAATAGCTTGTGTTTATACCTAAGGCTGTATTTACTGTCCAAATTGGATTTGAATATTCAAAGTAGCTGCAGCCCTAATGTCGCTAGCAGCCAAATGGGGCTCTAGGGTAACATTTGTCCTTGGAACAGGAAATCAGGTTGTCACAATAATTCAAAGCCCTCCTTTAAATGGCAAGCTTTTGAATTGGTTTCCTTTGGATAGTATATCCTACTAAAACTGTAGCGCTGATCAACCTTGCCAGATCACCCTTGTGCTTTACCAATCAGTTGCACTGCTCTCACTTGCAGTTATCATTGTTTCTGTAATTTATTTTAAATGTGCAACTTTTTATTCACCCTCTGCAATTCTTGATTAGATATATCCCCCCCTAAGAGTTGATATTCATTTATGCCTGTGACTTGATGTTGACTTTCAGGAGGAGGAGCTGGATGCCATCTTTAGCTCCATTATGTGCTTGTAATAACATTATTTTCTTTGTTTGCAATTTCTTTGTTTTCACAATGAAAATTGAGATTTTTAATTATACCAAAACTGCAAGTAATTCATCCAATAAATCAGCAGTTTGCAAAACACTCTAATATAGGTATTATCAGTCAGCCAAGGCCAAACTCTTAAGAGGTTGGAGAGGCATAGTTGGGCCACATTTTATACATATATATCTTTTTAGAGATAAAGGGTCACGTTTGCCTTGATCTGTCATAAATCCGCTTTAAACTGGACACATTTCTGTTACATTACTGAATAATTTGATCGCCTTTATTATGCACTAGGCCTCTTACCTGAGCTACAGCATAATAAGACAGGGTCAAATTATCTCACCCAAAATGTAAGTAGGCCTATTTGCACATAAATGCCAATGTCACATCATTGACCACACTTCCCATCTCACCTCTGGGACCAAGACCCGGACTGTCCCGATTTAACATAAACTCTGTTTGTCGTCGATGTTACATTTGGTGTCAAATACATCTGAAAACCGTTAGACTCAAGCATATGAGCCATACTCACTTCCGTCGTAGCGTCCACCTTCCTAACGATGCATGCTGAAGTCAGCAGTGCGCCGAATGGAGCTAAGCACCTCCCACTTGGAGTAGCACACGCCTACCGGTGTTTGGAGGTACTCCGGGCGAGCCGGCCGGATTGAGCACGTTGCGGAAACGTGCCACGAGTCAACCGGTTACATCACACCAGAGATGACAGAGGCGAGGAGAGAGGTTTCACTACTGCACTTCACGGCCACCGTAGTTCCGTTTTCGCTCACATACTGTAAAGTCACGGTGAGACGACACAGAGCCATTTGCTTCCGTGGTTTGATGCTTGTTGAAACAGGGATAGAAAGGCAGTTTTATTTGATCTGAAGGGCGGAGGTGCGTGACTTGTGAGTCGCCAAAGGTAGCCTACCTACACTGTGATTGATTAAAAAAAATAAAAATAAAAGAAAATACAAGGAAATATAATTGTTGTAGGCTGTATTTTTTGGGGCAGATGGATTGGAAAATGAGCTAACAATATGCACATGTTTTGGTTTTGTTTTTCTTACTGAGCTGGTGGTAATTGTGTCTCACATTCGTTCAGTATTAATAATGTAGCCTATATCTACCTCCTTCTAAAACTAAGCTGCCAACCCATAGTTACAGTAGGCCTAAATTGCATAAGGTTTTTATGAGGAGATATTCAGTCAGATGATTTTGTAGTTTCTTTCAAATGGCAGACTTCCCCCCCAGTCTGACTGCGGTGTGTTTTACAGTCTACACAGAGACATTACATATGATTTTATCTTTAAATATTATGTATGATTTCTTCCTGCTTAAACGCTGAAAAATGTCATATTCCTGTGATGAAACTGTATCTTTAAAAATCTAGATTGCAAATTCAGGGGGCTAAATCGAAGCCCATCTCTGCTTAAACCTTTATGCTGCGTTCAAGGACCTATGAGAATAATCTTCAGCAAAACTGGGTGGTCCCGTCAAAAAAGACAGATTTTGTCGTAGAATTTGAATTGAACTGGAATTCAGAAAGGAGGCGAAAATTGAATCCAACGCCAAAACACGAGTTTCCCAGGAAGCATTTACGACATGACAGCTGACACGAACGGTACTTTCAAGAGGGGTGTCGTATTTACCACGTTTCCCATAGGACATGAACGCAGCACAGTATAGACAGATTGCTGACGTCAAAACGTGCGCGTGAAGTTACATCACACGAGATACCGGCGCCGGCGAGTTACTTCCCTACCAGAAACTACATACGATCAGGCACACAAGGCTCGTAAAACCACGCCGGATCATTTCTCCTGAAGCAATTTTTAAAGAAGCGTCTTAGTCTATAAAAAGGTAAGAACCGTCTCCACCCTGCTGTTGGTTTTATCTGCTGGTTAAGCTGCAGTAAAAAATAATCTCCTGTCTCGACTCTTATTTCTATTGTTTGACCTTCGATTAAAATGTAAGCCAATTCAGAAAGATAGTCTGTAATATAACTCAGCATTGCACAATGATCGTTGTATTTTACGTTTTGTAGGCTAGATAAGGGACGTCTAAGTTATAGGCCCATAACGTTATACGGCAGCCGCCTCCTCTGTCCTTGATATGTAAGTTAACCTCTGC
Source organism: Beryx splendens (assembly GCA_900312565.1). Lineage (NCBI taxonomy): Eukaryota > Metazoa > Chordata > Actinopteri > Beryciformes > Berycidae > Beryx > Beryx splendens. The sequence goes on from OMOV01092743.1 coordinate 6,747, forward strand.
TCAGTGCATGTCACATTATATAAACTGGAAATCTAACTTGGGATCGCACATTAAACTGTTCAGTAGGGTTTGGTATAGGGCAAGCCCATAATTAAGAGTTTTTGTGCCTGACTTTACAGATACAGCTGGAGCGTCCCACCCACCGTGAATGAGCTAACTTAGCATAGCAGGCTGTGTTTTGGAAGTTGCGTCCTATTAATATACACACTTTTTATTTTTATTTTATTTCAGTCAAGATGTCTGATTATGATGAGAATGAGTCCAAGTTCCTGCGAAAAGCAAAGGAGAATCCATTTGTTCCAATCGGTGAGTACATCCTGTGCCCTGATGGTTACATCATCATTTAAAAAAATAAAAGTAGCCTAAGTTAGGCGACACTACATTTTCATTCAAAGTGATATCACAGCTGTTTTTAATCAGAAAGTTAACATACTGTTAAAGTTTACCCTGTTGCTTGTTGTGTTTTGTTCTGATTGTGAGGATTTTCTGAACAAACTTGTTTTTAGTTCGTATGTTTCCTTGAATCTGTCCCGTCTCTGTGCTCCTTCAAGGAATGGCTGGGTTCTTTGCCATCGTGGGCTACAGACTAATGAAAATGAAAAGTCGTGGAGATACAAAGATGTCCGTGCACCTGATCCACATGCGTGTAGCCGCCCAGGGCTTTGTGGTGGGAGCTATGACTGTGGGTAGGTACAGTGTCACAGGCCACTTTGGATCAGAGCTGAGTGGTTTCAAACTGCGCCTAATTACATCGCTATTGATTATTGAGAAACTAGAGAAGAGTGCTTTTTTTTGGACTAGTCATACTTTGTTCTTGGTTAAGATTATTGTGTTTTTACTGAAGCTTATAGATCTGGGTTTGGCCAGTGTTCATTATTTTAGTCAGCCATATTCATAGCTCTAAAGGCTCAATGTAAACTCAGAGCTAAAGTGGGTTTCTGTCGTGTTTTGTTTTTCAGTTTTACATAGTGGGCGTTCATGATAAAATCTCTACGATGGTCTTTATGTAACTTTATTTCCTCTGTTTTGTTTTAGGTGTCCTATATTCGATGTACAGAGATTACATTGTGAAGCCCAGAGAAGCCCAGAAGGAACTGCAACACAAATGAACATGGACTTTTTTTCCTAATACTCCACGTCCCTTAATAGTACCTCATATTAAGGTGTTGTAGACCATTTCTTTTTACAGATGTGTCATAATTTTTGTATGCACACATCCCTACATTTCACCTCTACTGTAAATAGTTTTAAGTTATTGATTACAGAGGAAGTAGTTTTGGTTGCTGGTCCTCCGCTTCATTTAAACCGAACTTTTATTTTCTTATTTGAAGCCAGGGTATCCTCAAAGTTTTATACCAGAGGGTAAATACCATCACTTCTGTATTTAGAAGGAAGTGTGATAATTTGAACTGTTTGAGGACTATATCAACAGTGTGTGTGTGTGTGAGAGAGAGAGAGAGAGTGTGTGTGTGTGAGAGAGACTTGCTGACTGTGAGATGTGTGTGGAACAGGTGACGTTCTTGACACACTTTGGTTGCTTCTTATTTTGAGTGGTGTGCAAGTGGAATGTCAAAACAAGAAAATCTAATAATTTGAATATGACATAGGCTATGTATAGATTTAAAAATTACCACTATCAGGTAGCGTGGACATTTTGTTTATCTGTTTTTTCCCCCTTTGTTATATTAACTGCAATCTTTTTAATATACTAATAGGGATGTTTGCCAAATGCACCAGATTTTGCCAAATGAAAATCTGGTGCAGTACATGCACCTTAGCCTACTATTTTGAAATGGGCATCTGTATGTGTATTAACAGCGTCTCATGGAAGACTTAGACTACAGCCGGCCTTCTTTCTAGGCCTGACTGCTCTCATATTACCAAAACAAAATGGTGTTTGAGTAGATTCAGTTTCAGATTATCCCACCAAACAAGTATTTCAAGCCGTCATTTAGGAATTGGAAAAGGGAAATTTCTAATCATACTTCTTGATAATGTAACAACACCGTAAAGGTCCCTTGCAAAATTCAAATGGATGATTTTCATCCAGGAGCCTTTATACGTAAGGCGTTTTTGTTAAACTGTGATATTAGACGGGTCCAATGGTTCATTACAGCAGCCTCACAAGTCTAAATGAGATGTACTGTATAAGCTAAACCAACTGAGGTACAGCTACTGATAGCTATCTATCATATCTTCATAGATGGCCTACTTTGTGATTTGCTTAAATAGACGCCTTGTTAAGTTATTCACAAAATCCAGTGCAGAATGTCGGTGTGCAAGAAATTATAAAAAATGTATTCTGACACTTGTGTTTCCGTGTTTTGTCTGAAAATAAAGATGACCAGGCAAATATTTGTGAAATTCTATTTAAATGAATTGTTAAATAGATAAATAAATGTTTACATTTCCCTAAAACCTCCTAAGGTCCCTGTGGACTGTTGTCACAGAGTGGGCTGTTACTCATGCAAGCTGAACGCGTCTGACTGGAACTCCTTCAGTATTATGCAACTGCAGTTATAAAGTTATGGTGTGCACTAAACAAAAACTGAAGAGGAAATCATAGAGGTCACGTTTCACTGTAATTACCCCAGTTAGAGTGTGTAAGGATGACTTCTGATCATAGCTCTCACATGATACTAATAGGCCTATATCTATAGGCTGTAAAAACCCCATAAGGGAGTCCCTGGCCTGGGACAAAGTCTTTTCTGATGGAGGTTGTTTGTGGCCTTGTGAGTCTAGCTGAGGCTCTGTGACATTTTTATCATGTTACATATTAGACAACTCAACAGAAAGGCTTGACTTCTCCACAGGGAATTTGTTATGAAAGCCTGTATTGAATGAAACATGACAGGGGTTCAATTTCCACGCCAAGCAATCCCTCCTCATTGATTGTAATTCCTTGCGGCCTGCAAAACATAACGTTTTTATTATTATTATTATTTGCGATTATGTTTTCAAGTTGTGGTTTATAACCATGGCGGGTCAAAGCGACTGTTATGAAGTTATTCGTAGTATTCAGTGGGAAATGGGGATTTTCTCAGGAATGAATGAACGCAGCCATTCACTTTCCGTCTCCAATGGCTACGTCGTAGCTCTCGCTCAGGACTCACTGTCCCGCGAGATCTCCACCTGTTGTGTCTTCTGGAGTGCCGTTGCTGTGGTTACGGTAGTGTTCGAGATGATGAGGAAGTACAGTTTATTTACCCGCGGCCTCTTATTTGTTGACCAAGACGCTGCTTGACTAAATGACAGGTGAGTTGTTTTTCTACTAAACGTCTTAACATCCAGCTGGTAGGCCAAGGTTTAACTTAAAACTAAGGCTAAACTTAGCCTACTACACCGAGCCAAGTATAAGCAGTAATGCGTTAATGTTAGCTAATTGATAACGGCTAAAACGGACACTGATGTTATAAACATTTAACGTTATTATCTCGTGTATTACCGAAATATATTGCTCACATATGCCTCTAAGACGGGAGTGGACAGTCTGTTTAGGGTCATTCATTCTGGTCACCCATGGTAATAACAGTCTGTCATGAACAACAAAAGTCAGAGCAGCCCACTCAAATGTCATTTTGTAGCCTACGTGTAGCCTAACAGGGCATTTCTGTCTTTGTAAATCGCTGTCTGGTGAAAACCTTGTATCTCCAAAATGTCAACTTTACAGGAACTTAAAAAACACCCTTGGTTTTTTAGCTTGATGGCATATCACATTTTTCGACGTTATGCATAGGCCTAACAGCCATAACAGGTCTGAGAATTTTCTCAACCCATAGAGGTCCATACTCTTTCAGTTGGCATTAAAACATGAAAATCACCAAAATTGGAGTTACAAGGTTTTCACAGGACAACAGCAAGTATGCATGCATGTGTTTCTGCAGAGGGGTCAGAATGTGGGGTCGGCCATCTGTGGCACCCAGCATCCAGTAGGAGCTCAGTGTCTTGCTTGCTGACACTTTCACAGGGATGGACACACACTAGTTGCTGCCAGGAGGCCTTACTGTCATACAGTGTAGTCTCCAAACATCATTTCCCACTTTTAGAACTTGCTTAATTTCTCAAGGCCTTATCAACGCTATGTTATAAATTGCAGATCATGGAGGATGATGACGGACTGAATGACCGCTTAAGGCTTCAGTTCCAAGCTCTGCAGAAACAGCAGGAGAAGTTTCTTCAAAGGAAACTAGACAGGAGGAAGGAGACGAAACCGGGGAAACTTAATGCCAGCGTGACTCGGGACTTGCTTGAAACCCAGGATGACTTGAATCTATCTGAGCAAGGCACGCCTCATGCAGATAATCTGAAGGAGAGGTGAGTTTTACAAGTGTTCAATTAGTGGCTCATGCATTCACAACAGCAGCTTTTCTCAGTGACGCCCGAAGTTATTTAATGAGCACACATTAGCATTCTTTGTGGCAAATCTCTATCATACATGAATAGTGAATCAGTGGAATATGTTTTTTTCACAGTAGCAATTAATCACAATAATGCATTCTGATCTCTTGGATGGCATGGATGAGAACCCTTTTAAAAAGCAATCTCCTGTTCTCAAATTGCAATTATGCTGCAGTCTGTTTAATTTTAATTGCTTCTCTATAGACTGCTACAGAATGAGAATCATCAGTTGCAAGACCAAGTGAGAGAACTAAGAGATGAAAATGGCCGTCTCTTCAAACTCCTGAGTGAAAAAGATTTTGAAATTAAACACCTGAAGAAGAAAAGGGAGGAAGAAAGACTGGCATTAGCAGGTATAATGCAACAAGTGGCATTCATTTTGCACCATGATGATGGGGATTCTAGATGCCTTCACAGCTTCTTCATGGCACATCCGTGTTGTTTAGGCACATCAGGTTTGGCAGGAGACGCAGCAGCCACCAAGATCGTTGAGCTGTCCAAGAAGAACAGAGAGTTAACTGCCGAAATTGAACGAGAAAAGGTTAAGTCCAAGCAAAACGGCAACAGAATCAAAGAGCTTGAGAAAGAGGTAATCACTTTACGCGTCAACTGTATCATTTGATATCTTTGGGAGGATGGATGTTCATCATTTCAACACACAATTGAAATATATCATGCTGAATTATAAAGCTGATAATTTAATAATTGTAAAATTCAGAGTGAAATTCAATTGCTAAATATTTTAGACCAAATGGCCCTTTAAGCAATGATATATTGTTGTAATATGTACTTTGCAGACTGATGAAAGATTAACAAAATTAACAAGTGAATAAATGAATGAATGACTGTAATCTCATGCTCCTCCGTATAGCTACAGGCTGCTTCAGTACTCTCTCCATCCGGGCAAAAGACTGACACAAAGGCACAAGATAAGAGGCCATCTGAAGACTGTGAGGTAACTGTTATTGTGAGAATTGATCAAAAGCACATTTTGATGTTATCTTGCACATTGCAATGATGATAACTCAATCAGAATCATACATAATATGTTTTCACATACAGGACAGTCCAGCGGTGAAATCTCTGCAGGAGAAATTAGCCGCCGCCCAGTTCAAAATGACAGAATATCGCAACCAGATTCAAGCCATCAAACAGGAGCTGAGAGTAGCTCAGAAGGTCGTAGCTTGACTTACAATGACTTATAATGAATCAGTGACTTCTGTATTATAAAATATTAAGTGCTACGTTATAAAAACGGCTGCTCTCTCTGCAGGTATTGATCAGTGAGGTTGGAGAGGAGGTCAACCTGCAGCAATTACTAAACTGCCCAGGGAGCTTCAGGGGCCGCTCTCAGCAGATGCTGGCTCTGCAGACAAGGGTGAGCTGAATGAAGAAAATGATAACTATCTGCTGACTGGCATCTCACTGACTGCACTTTATATATCATTTACAAAACATGTAATAATAAAAATAGTCATACTTTATAGCACTTTTCAAACCAAAGTTACAAAGAGCTTTACAGAGTCAATACAGTGCTTTGCAGAATCACTAAAAGAGGACAAATGATCGCAGAAATAAAAAAAAGAACACACAAAAAGCAGATAAAAGAACATTTTGAGGAATGTTTTAAAATATGATACAAATTTGTCTCCTCAGTTTCTCGGGCAGGGTGTTCCAAAGCCTCGGAGCCTAAACGGCAAAAGCGTGGTCACCTTTAGTAATGTAATCTTCCATGCAAGAAAGGTTTTACCGAATGTACGCTCATAGGAAAATGTGGCGTCTCCTATCCGTTTGAGCCCAGATACGGGACCTGGAGCAGCAGCTGAACCAGTCGGCTCAGCGGAGACAGCCAAGTGTCCTGAGTGTGGAGGAGGAGTTCCTGGGGGTCCGCGTTCTTCAGAAAACCCCCCCTCAAGACAGGAACCTCGGCTACATCCGCACCATCGAGAGGGAGAAGAGGGAGGCATTTGAGGTACGAGCCAGATGTTTTAACCATTCATTATGACTCGAATTTAATCGTTAGTATGAATTTGGTCCTGGACTGTACTGAGGCCATCCTCTCTCAATTTGCCATGACTGGACAGAGGATCTCAGCGGACTATGAGGCGCTGCTGAAAGACCATGAGGATGTGAAGAAGAAGCTGGAAGGCTCCAAGGCCAGGAACAAATCTCTGACCGCTGAGATCAAAACCCTGAAGGTCCAGATCTCCACCCTCCTGGATAAGGGCAAACATGATGATGAGCTTGTGGATGCCCTACTGGTAAGGAATTAGAGACGGGAAAATCATCTATGATTACATTGAACCTCGGTGAACTATTTCATGGATACGCACACAGTGCAAATGAGTTTTACAGTAGGTACGGTGAGCATTATAACATACAGCATGCTTGATTACGTATGTTTAATATTGTAGCTCTGGTAATGAGATAAACATGGTTGAGTGAGTAATGTGATTAAAATCTCATCTGCCTCCTTGAGAGGCATGAAGCACTACAACAATTTACGCTACCAGTCAAAAGTTTGGACACCACATTTGTCTTTATTTTTTTAACTATTTTCCACATTTTAGAATAAGAGTAAAGACATCAAAACTATGAAATAACACAGATAGAATAAAAAAAAGTTAAAGGTTTTTAAAGTAGCCACCCTTTGCAGTGATGGAAAAGCAAAGGGATTTGGAAAGAAATTCATATATAGGCATCAACTTCCCTATTTATATTTGTCTAAAAAACAAATTTCAAGCATTTAAGTATAAGCCCTTAGATCAAATGGCTTTAAGAGAATGAAAAACATAGTATATTCAATCAGGCGTGTCCAAACTTTTGACTGGTAGATACTATACAGTTCAGTTCTTGCAAACCAAATATCAATGATATCGCATCATGATTACGAGTGAAAAAACCCCACAGAAGTACATACTGCAGGAACAAGGGTCCTCCCTGACGAGGCCTTACATTGTTCCCAACACGGTCTGCTCTGCATCTTGTCTACCTCTGGCAGAAGCAGCAGAGCCAGCTGCAGGAGGTGCTGCACCGGCTCAGCCAGCAGCAAGATGTGCAGGAGCCCCAGCAGAACCTGGGACAGCAGCTGAGCAGCGAGCCCTCCAGACACAGTGCTCTCATCCAGAAGCTGAAGCAGATGGTTTCTGAGAAGGAGGCCAAGGTGAAAGAACTAGAGAAGGAAATCCAGCAGCTCTCCTTCAAGGTAAACAAACCTTAAGTGGGAGCGACATCTAAGAACACATCAGTCAGGATGACGTTGCGCTGCGCTTCTTAGCCAGCAGCATGAAATTTGAGTTGAAAAGTTGTTTGCGCAGTCATTCAGACATTCACTCAGGTCCAGCGTGTGTGTAAATGTGTGTGTACAACTGTTGCAGAGAGAGGATGGGGGCAGTCAGTCCAGCGTCAAGACAACAATTTGCAGTTCAGGACATTCCCCAGTAGAGGGAGACAGTAACAAGAGAATATCCTCTGCACGGTATGTGTGGTCTCAGTTGGTCATTGAGAGACATCAAAGACAGTTGAGCTTGTATTTATCTGTGTAACTCTCCTATCTTAGACTAATCTCCTATGGGTGAGTTCTTAGATATCTTGTCTGGCAAAATAAGGGTTAATAATTCACTCAGTCCAATGGCAGATTTGCAGTTATCATGTTATTGATTTTGTTTAATGCCTCACAGCTTAGTTAGTGTATACTGCTGGGCATTTCTGCTCAAATGACTCTGTCTTCCTTTCTTCCAGTTCTGTTTCGAAACTTGGCCATAAACTGGTGGTGTCGGCTGTAGGAGGGAGTGTAGAGCTCAGGTAAATTTACATGCAGTTCCTGTACTTGGGTTTTACATCGTTATGCAGTGAATCATATACCACTCTGTTATGAATTGTCAGCTACAATTAGAATTTTTTTTTTCTTCCTTTCTCAGAGGTTCAGCGCCTTCGAAATGTACACACTGTTCAGCTGAGGTGAATATGCTGATGACCCAGTGTGCTGAGTATAAAACCCTCTATCAGGCTGCAAGCGTGGAGAAAGACAGACTGCTAGAGCTAGTCAACATCCTTCAGACAAAGTAATAGTTCATATTTTAATCTCTGCAACATTCTTTGCATGACGAACACATTTTGTTGGCCATTGTATTGCTCCATCTACTACCTTTGTAGGTGTATAACATTCTAGTGAATATAATGACATTGTATGTGCTTCTTTCATGGCCAACACTTGCAAGGGACTATTTACCAGCCGTGTGGCTGGCATTGTTTTCGCTTTGTGAGTCTGTGTGCGGTTTTGAGTACCTCGCCAGGTATTTATATGTCTGTCTGTCTGTCCACAGACAACATATAAACATCTGCAAGATGCAGTCACAAAACTTTACAGGTGTGTAGTTGAGATCACAATGAAGGCCGAGTTCGAAGATGGGTGTGGTCCGAGCAAGGGGGCCTGAAGTAGCGGGGGAGGAGGAGGGGAGGG
>OMOV01092744.1:0-14270 GCA_900312565.1 Beryx splendens
GAGTCCGGTCTGGTCGGCCCGTTTCCCCTGGACAGCCCCGCCACGCCGGAGAGGGCCTGCCTGGCCTGCGCCTCCCCCTTCACTCTGAAGGTACTTCAGCAAGACTGAAAAACTGATATTCCTCCTTCATTTATCCTGCACCAATCCTGTATCAGCACTGTACGCTCCCTCACAAAAAAATGTGAATTCAATGAATTCAATGAATTCACATGTGTTTTTTTGTGGAGTTTTCTGCAGGTGGATGATAGCTGATAGTTAATAAAAGATCAATATTGACCTGTTATATCAGCAATATCTAATCGCAGCACAGTGGCAGCTATTGGTCAAGTCCCTCTTCATGCATTTATTGCCTCATCTTAATTCATTTTTGTTTCTTTACCCATTGTTGTCCTCAAACTAAACTAAACTAATCTAAACTAGGTCAAACAAAAGAAAGACTGAACTTAATTGAGCTGAAGTAATTGAACAACTAAACTGTTATGATAAATAAAAAGGTAAAATAATGTAAATTACCTTATGCAAATTCATAACATAGGCTATCGGTCACTATGTATCACATTGCCATGATTCCCGTAATTTAATGAAATAATGTAAACTGATTTCTGTCTTTTTTTTTTATTGTTTTGTTTATTTTCCAGATTCCAGCCAGCAAACCAGGATCTTTCAAACCATGGGCTTTAAATATCTAAAACAGAAACTGTTTAATCAAATCACAGCTATACTGACTCCAAGCTGAATGTAACTAACACGAATTTAAGATGATTAGCTAATTAAGCTAATTAAGCTAGCTAAGCTAAAATTCACAAACATCAACATTTGCACTAATTTGTCACACCTCAGATGTTAGACTGAAATCATATTGTGTATTCTCATTCCCAACCATGTATCATGTGAACTGAATGCCTTCATGACGACCATGTACATTCAGTTATGCTTTTATCCAGACTGATTTACAGTATCAGTATTTGCAACAGTGGAACAAACTATTGAACACATTGAATAAATCAGTTAGAGAAAATGATGTGACATTAAAATAAAAATGTAGTTTGTTAACATTATCAGTTGTTTTCATAAATTAGCCTGTTGAATAAAAAGCCAAAAACTGTTCAGGCTCTTATCTCCTGCCTGTCAACAGTATTGCTGGGACAGTATTATTGCTTTGAAATGTAGTCACAACCTTTGATCTTTAAAACACCAAGCACAGTTACTGCTGTGTGTTTGTTTGTCGGTGGGTTTATACCGTAATCTCACAGACTCATATCTTATACACTGATCACAATGGCAAAGCAGTCCATATTTCTATGAATGACCAACTACTATAAACTGAGCCAGGTGTTCCTTGCGTGCCGAGGCTGGATCACATCGATGCACCCTGGGGTCGAAGTCCCGTCGCTCTGTTAACTGTCTGACAGCAAGGACATAAGAGACACAAGAGAGCGGAGGGTGCTGGTGAAGACATTTGGTGCCTAGCCTGGTTCTTACAGATTCAGACTTTAACAGACGTGATCAGCAGGCTTCATCAGTTCATTTCTCGGTAGGATGAACTACTTGAGGTGTTGCAAGTCATTTCTGAGAGGCTCCTACAACACTAAAGACACAATACAGGAACAGCTGACAACCACAAAAACCATCAACAGCTAGCATAGTTACATGAAAGCTGGAATACAAGATTTCTTTCCAGTAATAAATAGTTATTTCCTCCATCTGGACCGTGGAGTCAGGTTACACAAGACAAACTGGCAGTATAACCGCTGGTTATTGACTTAGCATTTATCAGTCGTAATTCTGCTGTCCTGATTGTTTTTTTATTATTCATTCATCTATTTATCTTTATAAAAATACAGAAAATGTTGCCATTTTTGTAATTCAAAATCTTGTCACTAATAAAATGAATAATTGATGACAATAAAAGTATACACACTGCCTGTCTAAAGTTTGGGGACACCTGGCTTGTGAAATCAGCATGTTTTCTTTATCGGTTTGCAATAACTTAACCCCATAAAGACTAACAGTTTGAGAAAAAAAATCATACATGCAAATATTTACACGATAAAACTAAAACAATGACATACAATTATAGGTATTATAAAGTATATTATTATGCTCCTTAGCAGCAGGTGTCTCTCTTCCCACCTGCCCATTCCCATTAGAATATACTGTATACTAATTAAAAAAAAACATCTTACATACATGAATAATCCAGTTGCAGATAAGATGATCTTCTGGCAGAAAGCTTCATTAATCTGAGAGGGGAGAAAAAATTAATTTAGAGAATATTTACAAAGCAATTAGAGATTACTTTCAAATTATAAATGAGTGAATGACTGAATGATGAGGAATTTCTGAAATGGATATTCAGCATTTTGAAAATGATCTTTTTTCATCATATCCTTTAAAATAATCACACAGTGGAATCAGGGGCTTTATTTTAGATACTGTTATTTGGATTTTTATTTGTGTTAAAGAAAAAATATGCTAGTTTTACATTAAAACATATTTTAAGAAATGTCTTGTGATTGATATAAGTTAAGTAATTGAAGCATACAGTACTGTTTTTAAGGTTTTCATCTTAATAATTATCAGGATAATATCATATATTGAAATAACTTTGGCCAAGATAATACTTTGAGGTTTTCGTATCATTACAGGCCAAGTCACAGAACATTTTCCTCTTCTGAATGAGTTTTTTCTGTTTGGAGATACTTAGTAGAGAAAAGAAAGTTTCTCATTATAATGACTTACAGCAGTGGTTCTCAACGTGCGGTCCGGGGAACCACCAGGGGTGCTTGAGGCGGTTCCAGGGGGTCCCCAGCAAATTGATCAATTGTTAAAACTTCAGTTAACACAAGTTGACACAATTAACAGACATTCTTCTACAGTATGTAGAATAAATGCCTGTTTTGGTCATAGTTTCACTGTTGTCTCTCTACCTGCAAATACAGATAGCCATGGAATTGTGGACAAAATCATATCTAACAATAAAAGTATTCTCAGATTTGGGTTTGAGAGTCAAAATCTCATCACATGGGGGTCTGTGTCCCTATTGTTAACTAAATTAGGGGTCCTTGATATGAAAGAGGTACGGGACCTGGTGGATGGGCCTCCACAGTGTGACTGTCTGTTCCCCTTTAAATAAAAAAGACGTTTTCTTTTTTCTCTTTCTGACGGAACGCCACATTAAAGCGCGCATGCGCAGTGGGCGGAAACGCCGCCAGTCTTGACGGGAAGGTCTTTTTGTTTGGGTCGTGGAGAGAGCCGATAGTCCGTTTGATTTTCCCTGGTTACCAACCGTTTTTTATCTGCATTAATTTCGGTGAGTACCAGTGTTTTCCGCTCAATCTGTTGTCTCCTAAACCACCGTTCGTGTACAGACGCGTGACTTCACCCTTATGTCGATTTACAGCGGGGAAAACGCCGTTTCTGTGCGTGAACGCTGCCATCATGGGCGCCGCTGTAGGGCAAATTTTCATGATGAGAAAGCAATGGCTTTTCCCCAGTCCGGCTAGCTGACGTTAGTCACATCACAACTCACAAACTTCTGTCCTGTTGAATTTAAAGCCAGCCCAGTTGACATTGTGACAACATGTTGCGTTGTAAGACAGATGAAAATATCCCGTTGGGTTTTGATCTGTAAACGGTCGTGGTATTTTACTAAAGCACGGACTACTCCGTTAGCTAGCTTAACGTTAGCTAGCTAAACGTTAGCTTAGCTAGCTAGCGGGCCCGGCTAACTGGCTTGTGCTCGGCGCATGGCTGGGCCCGGTGCTAACTTCAGGTTAGCCAGTTGTCTCAGGGGTTTGGAAATGAGCTACCATCGAGGCCTAACGTTACATTTAGCGTTATTTACACGGGAGAAACTGTTCAGCACCGGGAGAAAAGTTGAAGTAGTAGTTAATAGCACCTCCGCTGTAAAGTTAAGTGGAAATTAAACACCCGGGCTGTTCAGTGATGTAACGTTAGTGGTAAATACCAAGGTGGGTAACAAAGATCCAGTCGGTTATATTATAAGACAACACTCATGAAAACAAAAATATACTTAAATATGTAGTAAAACGTGGATTTGTGCAGTTTTGAAAAGTCCTTGCGTCAGTGTAAGTTCAGTACTTGGTCAGATATGTTCTGCGACTGTGCTGAAGTGATTTGTGTCCGCCTATAAATAGATATCCTCCAGTTACATCCCGACATATCTCATAACAAGCGGAGAAATTAACTTCTAATTACAAGGAAGCAAAGTTACCGTGCTAACGTTAAGCCGGGTTTAGCACGTTTGTCATAAATCTAAAATCATCCTAAGATCGTTTAAAGTTTTTTTTTTTTTTTTTTATAGCTGGCTCCAAAACTGGAACGTAACCAAGATCACACCCAAGCACCACTGTTATGAAACACAGTTTGAGGAAATGCTGTAGGCTGCTCGGGGTCATGTATTAACTTGCTGCTTGTATTTGGTGGAACGTCATTTTACTAAACATTAACTGTGATTTTGTCTTTTCCCAGGGTGTCTTTTATGAATAATCAAAAGCAGCAAAAGCCAACGCTAACCGGCCAGCGTTTCAAAACTAGGAAAAGAGGTTGGTGGTTTTCCCCCCTCTAGTTTGGATATTTCTCCTTTATCTGTCCCCAGTTTTGCCTGACCCTTTCTGTTTCTTTGAATCCAACATGTCTGCCCTCCCCCCCACAGATGAAAAGGAGAGGTTTGACCCTACTCAGTTTCAAGAAAGTATCGTACAAGGCTTGAATCAAACTGGCTCTGATTTGGAAGCGGTTGCGAAGTTCCTTGATGCCTCTGGCGCCAAGCTTGACTACCGCCGCTATGCAGAGACGCTCTTTGACATCCTGGTGGCCGGCGGCATGCTGGGTGAGTCGTCTCAAAAGCAACAAGCTGTTCCCGCAATTCTGTGCTTTTCACTGATTCACAGGGTGCAAGTCCTGGAAAAGGTCTTTAAAATGTCTTGACTCACACTCTCTACGCTCAGGCCCTTTTAAAAGGTTTTCGATACAGATACATTTAGCGTTTTTAGGGCTTAAATGCAGTTTCAGAGGTCTTTTAAATGTAGCATATTGTGCTGCAGTGTTTTAAGATGAGATGAAACTTTATTGATCTCTGTGGGGAAATTAGGTCGTCGCAGCAGCAAAGGTCTCGGACAAAAGACAAATGCAGTTTAACTGCAAGTAGAGTTGAAAATACACAAAACATTTACCGTACACTGGACCTTATGGAAGGAACACCAATTTAAAACGATATACAAGTATCAGAATATGCTGGTTTTCAGTTTGGATGAGATTATTGTCTATACAGGTGTTTTTTTTAATAATGCCACAGAAATAAATATTTGCAGGGGTGGGAGATTTTTCTTGTTTCTTGTTATTGGATGTTAAAATGAATCAGTCAAGTCTGACAATGCAGAATTACTCGTAACGATCAGATTGATGTTTATACTGCCAAACAGATGCATTTACATAAATGCAACGCAAGCAGGAACTGTATCTATGAAAGGTAGTAGTGTGAAGAATAACCGGTAGAGAAGGCAGAGCTGTTTTTATAACTTCTCTCTCTCCTTCACCCTGCAGCCCCAGGTGGGACTCTATCTGACGACTTGACCCGCACCGAGTTCTGCCTCTTCACGGCACAAGAAGACCTGGAGACCATGCAAGCATATGCTCAGGTAGAAAACACACCCAGCTACTCTGTTCTCACATTAGTTAGCTGGTTAATTCGTTTCAGAGGTTTTCCCACCCTGCCAAGAATAAAACTCTGGGGGAACTGGATACTTGTAATTTTTTTTTTTTGGAATGAAAACAGTCAACTTTGAATAGCTTTAGTTCAAAACAACAGGTACTGGCCTTCACAAAGCCATATCAGTCGAACCATAATCTCTACTCAAAAGTAAATTTTTTCCCCCACCAGGTTTTTAACAAGCTGATCAGGCGTTACAAGTACCTGGAGAAAGGTTTCGAAGAGGAGATCAAGAAGGTGAGAGTGTGTCTGTGTTTTTAAACAGGAAACCAGAACCAGATTCACATGACGGGACTTGTGTTGAACTCTGCAGACGTTGGCAACCTCGTAAAATATGCCCTGTACGGTCCTGGCATGTCTCTTAACGGCGTGTTTCGATCAGAACGTGCAATTAAATTATTCCACTAGATGTTGCACGGCTATTGTCTGACAGATACGCTGTGACTCAACAGATGTTTAACGGTGTTGTCGCAGCGTATTACAGGGCAGAAACTGAGTGGTGAAATGTCTTCAGCTCAGTTGAACCGAGCGGATTGTGTCTTTATTCTTTTGCATAGCTTACTTCCTGGATGACTGAAATTAGTCTATACAATACCACAATTGTTCGACGAGAGCAGCCACACCCTTACCACAGCTGCAGGGTTGTAAACGTTGTGGGCGCTTTGCCAGTATAACCAACTGTCATCTGGAGTCCTGCACTGAAAGCTGAGCTGCCTGGTAAAATGGTGGAAGTAGCTGGTGAATCTTTTATTTAAAGGGAACGGCCAACCGTTAAAAATATTAATTATATCACTGTTGAATTCTGAGTTCATCCTCCAGCAAGACCTGAGTGTTCCTAACATTCAATAACTGTAATAAATTGGAGCTTCTGGGTGTTGTATTTTCTTTAGTGATACAGTTCAGAGAGCTGCTGGGCGAGCGAGCTTCACTCTGCACTGGAGAGAGAGAGAGAGAGAGCGCCAGCTGCTCAGCGGCCAGACTTGATAAATTCCAAACCTTTTACACAAAACACGCTCTACCAGCTCAGTCTAGTTGGAGCTAAAGCATTCACCAGCAAAAAGCATTTCTGTCAGCTGAGATGATCCGTTGCTGTTAAAAACACATGGCTCCAAACACGGCCGTCCCTTTAACAGACTTCTGGAGCCCGTACACAGGAAGTCTAGTTTAGTTTACCGGTAATGTTGGTTTCATCTTTTTTTCCCCTCATTTTTTTGTTTGTCTCCTCTGTAGTTGCTGCTGTTTCTAAAAGGGTTCACTGAGTCTGAGCGCAACAAACTGGCCATGCTGACCGGCATCCTGCTTGCCAACGGCAACATATCAGCCTCCATCCTGAACAGCCTTTTCAACGAGAACCTGGTCAAAGAGGGTGAGCGCCGCGGTCTCAGGGAAACGAGGGTGGCCTCTGCAGAAAGACACTTAACCGTAGCCTTCAAAGACCTTAAATCTGGGTTTTATGGGCGTTTCCTTCTGAGGTGCTCTTATCTGTTGCATCAAGTGTAGCATTTAAATTGTCTTTTTAAACGATTCATCCTCCGCTGTTGCCATTTTGTGAAATGGCTCATGTGTTTCCGTAATGAGTTCTACTTTCATGCAGGCAATCATTTTATCCGCGTTGTTAATTTTTCCCAAATGGTTTATCTAATTTTAGAAGCACAACAGTGTTGCAGTGTTAACACAATATTTAATTTGCTTGTATTGTCTGATGTAACTTCTGTGTGTAATCATATTATCATGGTTAATAACTTGAGAGCTGTTCTGAATTGACTTTTACTTAAATGCCAGCCGTCAGTTTCAAAAATTTTGGAATGAAACTTCCATATTCTTTTGCCATTGGCTGGACACGTTTTATGTTGGTCTGTGTAATCGACTGTGCTGGACGGAGACTGAACCGGTTTTATTTTCTCGGTCCAGGAGTCTCTGCAGCCTTCGCTGTCAAACTGTTCAAGTCCTGGATCAACGAGAGGGACATCAACTATGTCGCTGGCAGTCTCCGCAAAGTCGGCATGGACAACAGGCTGATGGTACATGGCCTAACTCTTTGTTGTTGTTCCATGGTGGGAAAATGCCACCAGCAAAATACTGGTACATTTTGCTGTGGCTGGTGAGTTTGTCTGCTCCAGCAGCCACTTGGTCAGGTGACCAACGGTAACCTGGAGGTCCTGATGTGAACCTCTAGCTGTCCGGTTCAAATCTTGAAAGGGACATGTGTAGTTGGTAAGCTAGAAAGTTGGTTTCCCACCGTGCCGTATCCATACCGTGTAAATTATGCTGCTGCGCCCATTTTGCTGTCTTCTGGTATGAAAACGATTGTACTCGTCATTCCAGTTAAACGCTGGCGCTTATCTGCTTGCTTGTCAATAACAATGGAAACAATGAATGAAATATCATAATCTAAACTGCCGATCAGATGGCATAACTGGACCGCATCCATCTACTGTTGGGTGGATGGTGTATGAAAGTGTTAAGTAACTACGGGGACATTTTCACTTACTTTGTGCTCTCCTTTGGACGGGACGGTGCCGCTATGAAGTGAATTGATTTGATTTAAATTATTTTTAGCAAGCGAACCAGTAGCGTGTTTTCTCATGAGCTAGTAGCAAAAACCATAAACAAAGCAGCTGTAATCTCACTTCTGATCTAAAACAGAAGTGAGATTACAAACTGAGCAGCAGCTCGGTGCCCTAGTTCCCCAAAAACACAAGGTGAACACTGGAAAATGTTTTCTTCAAGCGTCTGCTTTGTATGCAAATTAGCACTAACCTAAATATATCTTTGCTGTGCCTCAGGAGCTCTTTCCTGCCAACAAACGGAGCTGCGAGCATTTTTCTAAGTACTTCACCGACGCGGGGCTGAAGGAGCTGTCGGACTTCGCCCGGAACCAGCAATCCATCGGCGCCCGCAAGGAGCTGCAGAAGGAGCTCCAGGAGCTGATGTCCCGCGGTGACCCGCAGAAAGAGGTGAGGACTTTGGGGTCTAGTTTTTAAACCCTCCTGTCTCCTCTGGGTTTGGTTTATTAATTTAGATTTACCAAAGAAAGAAAGGGAAAGAAATGTACATGTGCCGGTGAGGTAAAAAGCCCAAGATCAGCTTCTATCCAAACCTCACCAAGGTTATACTAATTAAATTACAACACTACCAACACTGCTGGAGAAAATGGGAGATGAAATGGTAATTTAGCCATTTAACTTCCCCTTGTAAAACACATAGTAGTCCAATTCTGACGTTAAGAAATAGTGAAACTGAATTTACCCACAAGCAGCGCTGCCATTGGAAGTTTGAGGCGGCGCTGTGAACGTCCCTCTCCAGACTGCATTAGTATTGCCAGGGAAGGTCAGTAATTAACATTTTTGTTGACCATGCACGTTGTCAATTTCAGTCAGTCGTCTGGAAGCTAAAATGATTTACCATCCGACCGTTTAAGGTTGCCAAATGTGTGAAACAGCAGACTGAGCCTAAACATAGGTTTGAGTTTGGTCTATTCATCTGATTGGATACCAGTGAAGACCAACTGTACCTTCACACTGCAAGCAACTTGGCTGATGTGTTGCTCTATTTTGACTGATTGTGGGCGGAGCCAGAGTCTCCGATAGCATCAGTATCGTTGTCTGCAGCTACAACGTTTTGAGCAGGCAGATCGTGTATCTCTCACTGCGTTAGCCTTCATGTTTCATGTTGTGAATCCTACTTTAAAATGAGTTGACTAGCTGCCAACTGCTGCTTGGGTAGCGTTAACTGAAAATAACCAGGAAAAACTCAAATAAATGAGTTCGGAGCTTACCATCGACCGCAATGATGGATGCAGCCGTTCTCCAAGCATCGTCTGATTGGCTGTTGAGCTTGAGTCCGCACATCGGCAGAGTTCCCCTGGGAACCGAATGGGCTTTTGGTGAGTTGTTGACGAGCAGCGTGAACGCACTGTGAGAGCTTTTAGCCCGATACACACCAACACACCGCGGTGCTGTCTCCCTGTCGGTTCAGATTATCGCCTACATCAGGGAGGAGATGAAGAAATCCGGCATCTCTGAGCAGACCATGATCGGCATCATCTGGACCAGCGTGATGAGCACAGTGGAGTGGAACAAGAAAGAAGAGTTGGTGACCGAACAAGCCATCAAACACTTGAAGGTACGTGACAGTGGCACCGAACAGACATTCTTTTCACTCATTCAGTTATCGCAGTTCAATTTCCCAACTAGCAAAGTATCACATCCGGTTTATCTGAAGGAAGGTCGTCTCTGTCACAGCGGTACATTTTGGGTATTTCTAGCAAACCTTTCCAAAAACACAACGAAGCAAGGATTTTAACCTCCCATAAGCCCAGAAACGTATTTTATATTATATGAAATGTCTGTCTCGTATAGTGTGAAGAGGTTGGCCATCAGTGGCAGTGACTGTGTTGTAACAGCAGCTACTCTTCCTCGGCTCCCCGTTAGTGTTTTTAACAATACTTCAGAAACAGAAAATACATCAGTACACATCCGTAACATTCATACTCCCAATAAGACTCGACACATAACACAACCGCTAAGACACACACACAACACACACCAGCTCAAAGCCGGTCTAATACACACGATGGCTCTATATAATAATTTCATCTCTTCAATAATTGAGAAAAAGTCATGATGTTCTACACTTTCCTTGTTTAAACAAATACAATTTTTGTGTTAAAACGTGTTGTATTACTTTCTGAAATCAAAAATCCTGGTAATGAGTTCCGTGCCACATTGCTGGATAATGAGCTGTTCTCTGTATTAAAGTCGTTCTACACGGAGGCAACAGAAAACGACCCTCTGACTGTCGATTAGAATAGTGATGTCCATCTGAACAAAATGATGGGTCACTGTGAAGTATTTCTGGCGTTTTAGTTCTGATATTTTTAATAAAGCACACGAGAGAATAAGCACACTAGAGATGGTGTAATGCAGCACGGTTACACAAGCTTTGCTGGAGAAGGACGAACGTCTGTCCCAGATTGAGATGCCCGCTGAGATGAGATGAGACGAGTCCTGGTATAAACTCTTTATTCTGATGCACGCTTCAGACTTGCACTCTCCCTTTTTAAAATGGAAGTGCGCTTTGGTGCTTTGTTGCCGCTACGCAGCAACAAATTGTGAATCGGCAGCAGTGTGGTGGCACTGAGAGGCTTCCGTACCAATGTGTGATTGCGTGACATCCGTTAGTTATAGATGATTTCTTCTGTGTTTGTTCTGCTGTGTTGCTTCCTGTGATCACGTCGTTGAGTTTGGAGTATAATTTTATAAGCCAGTATGTTCAGAGCTGGGAAAAAGAGGAATTGAATATCGATCTGTCCGGTGATGCAGACCTGTCAGGGCCTGTAGTTCGTACTACGTCATCCAATGGTTACGTAATTGTTGTGTAACTTGATTTGGGTTAGAAAAAGACGACAGTTTCACCCCGACAGCTGCTGCGGTGCCAGCACAACATGCTTTGGTAGGCAACTTACATTTCCCTCAGCAGGAAAACCGCTGTGGAAGAGAGAGATCAACAAGTGAAAAATGAGGAACTGGAAAACGTCACTTGGAATCATTTTTGTTTTTGCTGCAGTGTGGCCATCCCACCAGCAGAGGGCGTATTAATAACATGTATGGGTAGAAGAAACACGGCAGCAGATGTTTCCTCATTGGTCGTGCGGGTTGCTGGGCTAAAAACGGCAACCGTTTTTCAGGTGTTGATCCCGAAGGATGTGGCAAAAATGCAGCGTGTCTGCAAAATCTCCAATGTCTTGAATTTGATGACCTAAACTTAAAGCCACACGAGTCCTTGGATACTGTCCGATGCAGCGGTTGTCTTCTATTAATTTTAATTCAGCGGTTGTTTTCTGTTCAGTTTGAAGTCAGATTTTATTTGTGTAGTTCATTTCATACAGGAAGCAACACAGTGTGCTTCACAAAGCCAAAGTAGGAGCAATACATGTATGATAAAATAAGAACATACCGTACATGTCGTCGTACATAAAAACATACATACACATGGAGAGGACATAGACGGTTGGAAGTGCCTGTAGATTCAAGTAAAACGGCAGCAGACTTTACTCTAAAAACCCACCATTACTGCCTTTAGTTAAAAGGTAAAGGCAGCAGTAAGAAGAAATGTGTTAAGTACTTTTAAAAGAAGTGTTTGGTGGCCTCTGATGTCACTGGTAAGGTTTTAAAAACATGTTGCAGCATCGTTGGCCCTGCGAGGCGTAGCTGAATCTGTTCCCCTTCCCCGCCCTGGAGAGGAAGCCGGTTTGTCTGATGCCCCGGTGGCTTTGTGTCTCTGTGCGTCTGCAGCAATACAGCCCTCTGCTGAAAGCCTTCACCTCCCAGGGCCTCTCTGAAATCAGCCTGCTGCTGAAGATCCAGGAGTACTGCTACGACAACATCCACTTCATGAAGGCCTTCCAGAAGATCGTGGTCCTCCTCTACAAAGGTGGGTGTCGAGTCCCATGAGCCGTGTGACTTGTGGCTGTCAGACACGAGTCCGAGCTAAAAAAAAATAAAAGCTCCCATGTGACTTTAAGGTTTCCTGTTGGGAAAGCAACAACATTGTTTTGAATATAAACCTCAGTCATGAACAAACTGAATAATGCAACTTTCCATTTAGTCGATGCTTATATCCAGACTAGATTCAAAGCAGATTCTTTTCAATATCTATTTATTATAACATGGTTTATGTGTGTAAAATCACATTAGATCAACTGATTTTCGTTGGATTGAACTGCATGGAAATGTGAAGCGTGATGCCAAACAAAACTCCTGAAATCTTCAAATGATAATCCTCAAAATGTTAAGACCTCATTTTGTTTTTTAAATAAAATGTCCTCCGTTTAGGCAATATTTCTGTATCACGCTGTAGAGGGAATTTAAAATGAAGCAGAAGATGTAGCAGAAGTTACAATATTTGAACTTTTTAGCAGAAGTGCACCGCCCTTAAAACGGGATTTAGATGAGCACAAAAATAACAAGAGCCAGGACCGGCACTCCCCCCTACCGTCTGTCTACCGCTGCTAAACCTGAGAGGAGGAGAATATACATTTGTAAATGAAATGCAATGCGCTCATCCTGCACG
This sequence comes from Beryx splendens, assembly GCA_900312565.1. Classification (NCBI taxonomy): domain Eukaryota; kingdom Metazoa; phylum Chordata; class Actinopteri; order Beryciformes; family Berycidae; genus Beryx; species Beryx splendens. The sequence continues at coordinate 12,809 of OMOV01092744.1, forward strand.
GTCGGCCTTTGACGCAATGTCCCTTCCCTCGCCGCAGCGGACGTTTTGAGCGAAGAGGCCATTCTGAAGTGGTACACCGAAGCCCACGTTGCCAAGGGGAAGAGCGTTTTCCTCGAGCAGATGAAGAAATTCGTCGAGTGGCTGAAGAACGCCGAGGAAGGTAAGAATAAAAACACACACAACACTGGAGTGATTTGAAACGGACACTGTGAGTTTAGTGCGTCAGTATGTACTGGGACTGTAAATAGAGAGAGGGGTGCAGCCTAGGGGGTCGGAGTGATTTGGGCTTTTTGAAGACCGATGCCGGAGTTAAACTGCCAATAACCTGCATTTTATTGCAGATATTTAGATGTAATTATTATACTTCAAATTTTACAAATGTAATGGAAAACAATTGAAATAAATTTCAGTTTTTGCTGCAGATTTTTATGCTCGAGGAGGAAAAACCTCGAACGGCATTTAGAGCATCATGGGAGAACTACTAAATGATTGATGCATACTTGTGTGGAATCTGATCAAAATGTCTCACTGGAATCCGTTCAGGTTACGGCCTCTCTTAGACAAACAGTGTGGTATTGATCAATTCAACAATCGATCTGGAATCAGACTGGATCAGATCCCAGGGACAGTATTGGCAAATTGATCAGTCTAACCGTACTGGAGTCTCCGGTCTATATAGACTGACTGAGTTAAGATAGTGAGCAGTAAAGATAATATCGGAGCGACTCCAACACTGCTTTCTAAAGCGGATATCAGCTGCTACTGATGAGCTGCAGCATCCCTGAATCAGAATCTAATGATTTGTCCCCCAGGCCTCGAAAATGTGTGGATTTGAGGGAAATGGAATGAGGCCTTGAAAGTCTTTGAAAATGAAGGACGACCTTGAAAGTACTTGATTATGTTGCTGTCTAATTTTGACCAATTTCGACTCCTTAAATCTCCCCAAACGGAGGCCTTGATAGTCAATAAATCAGGTTATGTGTCTGTATGAAATCCTGCTGTCATGTGCTGTTTCTGATTTTCAGTAAGCCTTTTCCCTCTTTCCTCTTTCCAGAGTCAGAGTCGGACGAGGAGGAGGCGGACTGAAACCTCCGTCGCTAGGTCGAGCATTTTTTTAACCAAGTAGCAGCAGGAGCAGTAGAATGTCTCTTCCCCCTCGAATTCTTCTTCTTCTTCTTTTTCTTCTTCTTCTTCTCCTTCTTCTTCTTCGTCTTCTTCTGCTCTTCTCCCTCCTGTTACTTCACGTCCCCTCGTCCCCCGAAACACTTAAGACGCATTTTGAAAGAGAAAAACAAACTTCAAAAGAAAGGAAAAGGGCTTCAGCGGAGACGTCGACTCCTTTTATTCGCAACATTGGCAGGTTTTGCGAATTTAAACCTCAAATCATCAAAATTCACAAGTTGGTAATGTTTTAGGTGTCGGCTCGTACAGGAAGCGCAAAACGACGACTCTTCACCTCCCC
>OMOV01092746.1:0-10809 GCA_900312565.1 Beryx splendens
CCTCAACATTCAACACATTCAAAACACATTCAGATTACACCCGCATTTATTTGAAATTTAGGTTCTAATAAAGAGATTTTTGCAAGCCACTAGGATTTCTGTATTGCCACTACGCAGAGGATGGATGTTCATTTATTTATTGTACATGTCTGTGTGTATTGTATACTTAACATGTTCTTTCATTGTAATTATCTGTTGTAGTATCTTCCATATCTATATCCTATTCGTTTCTGTTGCCATGACCCAGTTTCCCTCCAGGCATCATTAAAGTTTCATCTAATCTAAAACCACTTGCTAAGCTTGTCCTTTTTTTGGGGGCAGCATATAAAACTCAGAACTTGGTTTGCTGAGGCTTGGGTCATATTTCTCAAGAACTGACCTTTTACCAGCTGAAGCTACACTGTGTAACACATTTGCTACTTCTTACTGACACGGAATACGCCATTCCCTTTCAGCCAATATCATCTAATGCCCTCTCCCCTCTATTGTCACTGCAGGTCCAATGAGATTAATATAAAAGCAGTTTGCACAGTAAAGAGTAAGAAACAGAGGGTGGAGAGAGAGAGATTTTACAAAGATAATGAGAAAGGAAGATGAGGGAGAGATGGGAGGAAGAGGAGGAGGATGTGGAATAGGAGGGAGGGAATAGCCACTAGTGTGTATTTTTTGTCTGTAATTGGGATGTCTGTTCTGAGATTCGGTCCGGAAAGAGCCAGAGGAAAGAGGGGAAATGGGACAGGAGGAGAGGAAGGAGGCTGACACTGCAAGTTGTTGAGGAGGGAAAGTAGAGTCTCAACGATGGATGTGCAAAGAAAGGAGATAAATTGCTAATTACTTGTAGAGCTGGAGTGGATGTGAGCTGTTTTCTGTCAGCTATCGATGATATCATTTGTGAAACCACCCTACATTGTCCATCTGAGAACACAGGGATCAGACCGAGACCTAGTTGAGAGCTTTGCTTAGGAGGAGAACGTGATCCAACCGTGAACCCAACCTACTGCAGGAACCACAGTTCATTATGGGTTGAGCACAGCATGAGCTACAGGTTAAGGAAGTGTTTTACTGCAGATGAAAGCATTTCCCCGCACCAAATTTCTGACCAGTGATGGAAATGACTGCGACTATGTGGCTTTGGTTGATCAGTGGCAAATTTCACTGCGCAAACCTGTATGAAACTAATAACGTAAATGCAACAAAGGAACAGCTCATGTCCTGATTCCAAAGCAAATTTGACTATACGTTTGAAAATGCCCATAAACCAACAGCTTTAAAATTTATAGACTTATTATCTCAGACTTTGTGATTTTTGTTTTGTTTTGTTTTTTTACCAGTGGTTTTTAAATGGGTATATGCAAAATTCCCACAGAGAGAATTGGTATACACTACACCAGTTAATTCATTCCAACTTAAAGTGAATAAATATATGATACATAAAATCCAATAGAATACAATATAATACAATACACCAGTAGCTATAGTTATAGAGTATGCTAATTTGCTGGTTGCAATTAGCAGAGACATTTTCTCTGCTATTTACTTTCAATTTGGGTTGTTTTGCCTCGGAAATCCACAACATATGGGCTTAAACACCCACTTTATTCCAGTTTACAGATTGTAATTTGTGACTGTATTGCTGTCAGATGATGACCAAATGAATCACTGTCTAATTATGCATTATTTGATTATTCAAGTATATTTAGCCTTGCTGTGCTGGTCTATATGTGGCCTTTGACCGCTAACAGTCAAAATCCCATGGTATAGTGTGCCCTCTCATGAATTATTGCCTGCAAATTCCTGCTTTGGGATTCCGGCCGGAAAGAGCCTGGGGGCAGAGTGCAAACAAAGGAAGAGGAGGAGGAAGAGGAGGAGGAGGCAAAAGATGAGAGGTGCGGGCTGAGGCTAGAGGGGGATGAGGATGAGGATGGAAAAAACAACAACAACCTGATGCAGATTAAAACAGTAAAAGGATGGACGTGATCTGTGGAGAAAGAAAGAGAGAGAGGAACAGAGAGCCATTAAAAGGTCTGGATGATGAAGATGATGATGAGTAGGAGGTAGAGGGGGAGGAGGGGCTGAGAGAGGGAAAAAAAACGTTGGTGAAGATGAGGAAGAGGAGTAAAAGGAAGGTGTGTGTGTGTGTGTGTGTGTGTGTGTGTGCACCTTTTGATAGAACAAATCACAACAACCATAAAGCCATTATGTTGTTAATGGACTCCTCTGTCCCCTCTGCCTCTCTCTGATCTCAGATAGAGAGTGAAATAATCCAATAGGCTGGATATAAATATATTTGTTTTGGCCAAAAGTATGACGAATGCTAACCAGATAAGAGAGAGAGAGTCTCTAGCTTTATCTCCACCTCATAACTATCCATCTCCCCTCAAAGAAGCAGCAGAAGAAGCCACCGTTTGAAACTAGAGTTCGACTGATGTGGTACTTTACAGGATGAAACTGATATTTATGGATAGAAGCTGCCGATAGCCGATATTTTGTGCTGATATTTAATATCATTTAATTCCTCTGCCCCTTTCAAACTTTTTAAATGACGGAGTGGCAACATGGTACAGGGGTGAAAACCTTGTTTTCTTTGTGTTTGGATTCCAGTGGCTGGAATTTATTGCCTGGTGTCCAGCCCCCATGCATCACAGTCTTTAGCACTTTGAATCTGCATGGTGATTCATAGCAGTCTGGTCGAACCTATCCACGACTGATTCAGTGACATAATTTCTCGCCCCAACCAATTGGTTGGTGTTAATTGTCAGTTATCGAAATCTTTGACCAATCACAGGCGTCCTTATTAAGCATCCTTATGAATCATCATGCAAATTCAACACATGCTAAAGACTGCGCTTCATGGGAGCTGGACACCACGCAATGGAATTTATTCATTTAGACAAATCCAGAATTCACAGTATGTCCTAAGCAGGGAAGGGGTAACGCTAACCTCAGCTGGGGATATCCTCTGAAGGTGGAAAGACTGTTTTGATCATAGATTCACTGCTATCTCTCTACCTACAATACTGATAGTCATGGAATTCTGGACAAAATCATATCTAAGAATAAAGAGACCAATAGAGACCATCTTGCGATGGGATCACACCAGCCGCGATGCCCGCGACTTAAAACGAGTGTGGTCCAGGGGCATAAAGTGGGGGGACCCTACTTCCGGCCCCCTTGCTTGGACCACACCCATCTTCGAACTCGGCCTTCATCGTGATCTGAACTACACACCTGTAAAGTTTCGTGACTGCATCTTGCACTGTTGTGATGCTATCGCGTTGACAAAATCTGTCCAGAGACATATAAATGACTCACACACACACAGACATACCAGCCACACGCTGCCGCGGCTGGTAAATATTCCCATTTCTGAATAGTATACAACATGAGGAGTTCACATTTTGAGTAGGGGGACTAGTCGGGTGTGAAATCAGGAAACAGTCCATTTAACACAAATTGCATAGATACACTACTGCCTTTCTTTATCGGGTTTTGAACTGTCAATAGTCACGCAGGTCTACTGATTTGGTCTACAAAAACATGTCATTTGCTCTTTAAACACATTGTTAAAAGATAAGTTTGGCAATTTTCTGTCCTGTAGTACTTGGACCCTTGGACTTGGAGAATACTGATTCCTGTGTCAGCTGTCGGTTAAAATGACGAGCTCTGTTGCCTCTTGCTGCTAAGAATGAGTCCAGATGGGGTTTGTCAGAATATCTCCAAAAAAGCCATTTGTAGACTCCACAGGGGAGTAAACATGACACAATTCTGCCATTGTGCAGACTTTGACTAATCAAGAAATCATAGAACAATTATGATCATAGTTTCACTGTTATCATACCTAATATACAGATAGTCATGGAATTCTGGAAAAAATATATAACGAATAATATCTAACAATAAAAATATCCTCAAATTTGGGTCCAAGACACAAAATCTCATCAAAAGGGGATCCGTGGCTCTAATGTGGACTAAATTTGGGGTTGTGGATTTGAAAAAAGTTGAGAATCACTTCTCTAATGGACTATTGAATGCACTGCATGAGTCAGGGGGCTTGAGAAGCACAATCTAAAGAAAAAGAAAAGATTTCTTTTAGATGTCCGGACTTGAAAATACTGATCAAACAAAAAGAAACTTCCATCTGCTAAACATCAGCCTGCTATATCGGCAAACCAGTATAGCGATCTAACCCTATAGATGCAACCAACAATATTGTATTTTCACAGATTTTATTGCAAGGATGTAAAACACTTAAAAAAAAAAACAGTACCACAAAATGCAGCAAGGCATTAAGTCGCCGGACTCTCCTCACCACACACTTCAATACATGAAATATTTCCCCAACACTATCGCTGAAGTCAGTTTGAACAGCTGCAAAGTGGATGATGAAAATGCAGCCAGAGCCTCAGAAGCCAAAACAAAAACACAAAAGTACAGCAGGGTCATAAAATTATCTCCCATTCCACCTTGTTGCACTTGCACTTTTGATAAATGTCAGACTCTTAAAGAGAGCTGGGCATGCACACACACACACACACACACACACACACACACACACACACACACACTTACAGATAAAGATGGGTATATTGTGTTGGATAATGCATCTTTTAGATGTGATAAAAGTATTTTTTGATTAACCTTTGTTCAACTTTTAAACTTTCATACACATATACAAACTTTCATACAACTTTCAGTAATTTCTCTGGATGCGTTAAAGAGATATAACACAACACAGTATGTTGGAGATTAATTCAAATGTTTATAGTTCAGTTATCCTTTATTTTATCAAGCACTGTTATCTCTTGCCATCATCATTTTTCAAGAAAGAAAGAAAAAAATACATAAAAAATACACAATATAATTCCAGCAGTTAAACTCTCAGCAACATACAGGGACATACTTTAGGGGAAAAAAATGCATCACAAACATCATAGAAAATATGAGGTATCATTGTAAAATCACTGAAGGGGAAAAGAAATTCTAACTTAAAATGCTTTACAGTCTGTTCCATTTAACAGGTGCACAGTAGGCTACCAGAAACCAGACTTATTCATTCAGTACTTAAAACGAACCAGAATAATTACTACATTTGAAAGCAAATAGAGATAGGGTTAGGATTTACACATCAACAGGGTCCTGCAGCAGCATGTCCCCGCTTTTTGCCACTTTTACGCTTATTAAGAGCTGACTCTCCCATGTGTCGAAAACATTTCACTAAGTTGAGACCATACGAGTGTTAAATGTTAAAGGTCCCTTTTACTAAAAGCGATAAAAGCGAGGCTAGTTTATTATGCGCATGACCTCACATATATCCCAAATCTGGTTTGAGAGTCTTAATGAGTTCATCATCTGGGATATGTCATCTGCGGGTCACTTAGGGCTCTGTTTTCACGCTGGCAAAAGCTTAAAAAGGGACATTAAATGCTCTTGGAAGCATATTTGAGGTGCTGTATATTCACGCCTTGCGACTTTGCACCTCCCGCACAAGGACATAAGGGTCTCTTTGCAGAAGCCGGTCTGGACTCCATTATGAAACTGTTTAAAGGGGATGAGAGGAGCTGAACTGATTGGCCTCTGGTCAAGAAATGACCAAAAATCTGTTGGTCACCATCAAGTAGCTAGCTGCGTGAATGCGTGCCACCACTTCACAAAAATAGGACTTTTAGTGTTAAATACAAATACTCTGTAAAGTGATGAAAAGTACCAGGGCCTAAAGCTTGAGATAGAAGTATGTGGAGATTCATGAATTCTAATCAAATTGAAATTATACTACAAAATATCCACTGACCTAAAGACCTAAGCAAATATTCTTGGAGAATCAGTTCCACCAGAAGCTATGACAAAATAGAGTTCAGAGGCATTATGGGTAAATTCCACTTTTAAAAATACAGTCAATATTCACTTTATTAGGTATGCCTCTTACTGTTTGACTAAACATTAGAATGAGTAAAATGGTGACTTTGCCGCTACAGTGTCTCGAGTTCACCAAGAATGGAATAATAAAACACATTCAGTCAGCTGCAGTCCTGCTTGATGAGAGAGATGGTTCAAGCTAACAGGCCACAAGTACAAATAACAGTTTAGTACAGCAGAGGTGTGCAGAAGGGCGTCTCAGAACATGCAACTGGTCCAACCTTGAAGTGAATGGGCTACAACAGCAGAAGCCCATGCCGGCTTCCACTCCTGTCAGGTAAGAACAAGACGATGAAGCGATCACCATAACTGGACGACTGAAGAGTGGACAAATGTCTGGTCTTGGTCTGATACATCTTGTCTGGTCTTGGTCAGATGCATTTTGGTTTGTTAAAAGCATGAAGCCATGGATCCATCCTGGTTGGGGCTGCTGCTGGTGTAAAAGTTTGGGGGATTTCTTGGCTCCCATTAGGCCCCTTAGCACCAATGGAGAATTGTTTGAACACTGTAGCAAACCTAAATCTTGTTGCTGCATCCCTTCATGGCCACAGTCTAGCCTTTGTCTAATGGAAACTTCCAGCAGGATAAATATGTTTCAGGAACACAGCAGTGGCTTTAGTTCAGTCCAGATCTCCACCCAGTAGAGACCTTTGTGATTAGCTGGAACAGGATGACTGTGCTGCCAAAAAATCTGTGTGATGCTATGGAGTCAGCAAGGACCAAAATCCTCCCTGGAACATGTCCAGCACCTTGGTGAATCCAGGCCTTGAATAATGCAGGCAGTTCTAGAGGAAAAAAACATTGTCCTACCCATTATAGCTAGTTGTACCTAATAGAGTGGCAACTGAATGTATGTGGATGACAGATGTAAAATATCCCAGCCTTTTCAGTTCCTTAAAGGTGACATTTTTTGGAGTTACAAGGTTTCCGCAAGGCCCCGGCAACATGACAATCCACTGAGGAGAGATGCGGGTGAACAACGCTGTATTTTGAGATAAAAGAACTCCATTAAACGGATTGTTCGGGTTCTAAATACTATCTGACTGAGAGTTCATGTGCAAAGCCACACACCACGGTGAGATATTGGAGGCAGAAGCCGTCGAAAATAAAATGCCAATCCGAGCGCAAGTTAGTAGGGCTGATTATGGTTCTGTCAAAAATTCTGCCACAGGTTTTCAATGCAATGATCAGCGAATTTATAGTTTAGTCACTGGTTTAATGATGTCAAGGCAGATAACTCTACACACACACTGAAAACACATACACAAAGAGATAATTACAGTATACACATACACACAGGCTGGAGGAAGAGAAGATGAATAAAGGCAGCGGAGAGAGAGGGGATGCTAAGCTGGCTTGGTGCTTTACACCAGATGGTAGTGGAGTGTTGCTAACAGTAGGTCACCTCATTGTAAGAGCAAACATACATGTAGAGAGAGAGAACTGCACTCTGTAGCACTCCAGTCCCACCAAGCTGGGCACGATGTGTGTTTGACTGCATGCGTTGGCTCGCATGTGTATGCCTGTGTTGCTGTGTATGTGTGTGTATGCACATGTACCTGTGTGTTAAGCAGGTGAAGGGAAGTAACGGTTTATATTTAGCTTATCTGCCTGCTGTCCAAATGTTATAAACCCTGGTTGGTAGGGAATGAAAACAGAAAAGCAGACAAAGTGGTTTTGGATGTTTTTTTATTTGGACTATATCGACAAGTTGTAGAAGTAGTTGTAATGGTAGTAATAGTAGTACTGTAGCTGTATAGCAATAGTAGTATCAGCAGTAGTAGTTGTAGTGGTAAAAGTATTAGTATTTGTAGTTGTATTTGGTAGTAGCAGTATGATAATAGTAGTAGTTATAGCCACAATAGGGGTTGTAGTATAGTAGTAATGGCAGTAGTAATTATAGCAGTAGTACTAATAGTAGTAGTAGTAGTAGCAATAGTAGTAGGAGTAATAGTTGGAGTAGCAGTAGTAGTCATTTTAGAAGTGATAGGATTAATAGTAGCATCACTATTGATTCCACAGCGGGGAATTCCTGCAACAAAACAGGTGAAAATACACACAACAAAATGCAATCAACTTGTCAGGAATCCAGCCAGTTCATCTTTCTTTCTTTCTTTCTTTCTTTCTTTCTTTCTCTCTCTCTCTCTCTCTCTCTCTCTGTTGTCTTGGTCTTGTTTCCCACTCCCCTTCCCTCTTGTCTCTGCTCCGTGTTTTATGTTGTGTGTCCTTCAGATCCCAGTCCAGGTCCAGTTCATGCTCCGGTTGTTGTCTGCCTATACTCAACCTTCCCGCCTCCTGCATCACCTGTCATGCCCTTCCCAGCTGCACCTCATTCCCTCATTACCCCCTTAGTTTTTATACCAGTCTGCTTCCCTTTGTTCTCTGCCAGATCGTTCTAGCTTCTTTGTCACTAGTCTGCATCCTGCCATTCGGTTCTGCTTGTTTTCTTGTCTGCCCGGTTTTCCTGACTGCCTCGTAGCCTCTAGTTTTCCTGGTACCTTTGCTTGTTTGACTGCCTTATTGTGTTTTGACCTTTTTGCCGGTTTGCTAGATTGTGAGGCTACTTGTCTCCATTAAAGACCTAATGGAGACAAGTAGGCCCAGCTCTCTTTAAGAGTCCGACATTTATCAAAAGTGCAAGTGCAACAAGGTGGAATGGGAGATAATTTTATGACCCTCCTGTACTTTTGTGTTTTTGTTTTGTCGTCTGAGGCTCTGGCTGCATTTTCATCATCCACTTTGCAGCTGTTCAAACTGACTTCAGCGATAGTGTTGGGGAAATATTTCATGTATTGAAGTGTGTGGTGAGGAGAGTCCGGCGACTTAATTCCTTGCTGTAAACCTTACTTCTGTCTCTGCCCTTGAGTTCTGCGTGTGAGTCCTAGATCCAACCCTGACAAAACTGTTATTTCAGAGAATACAGAATACATCAGAAACCTAGAGAAATACAGTGGTATTTGTTCAGTGGCTATGCTTGGTGGTGGCTACCTGAAGAGACAACAGTGCTCTCCCTACTGTGTGTGTGTGTATGTGTGTGTGAGAGAGAGAGTGTTCATTAGGAAGGTTTATATTTAGACTGTTGTGTAGATGATGTGCAGCCTGGTACAGTAAGTAGTCCACAGGATGGATGGAATAAAGAGAGGATGAATGGCAAGCAGAGATCCACAACCACTGCTGCATCTTTTCTTTTCTTTTGGTAGTTTTACCTCTTGCATCATTATGGACACTATTCCATTCATGTTGCCTCGTACAATCCAATATACTGCTTGTATACAGGACTTTGATATCACAGGGAATGCTTACTCCATGTCAAGTATTTCACAACAATTGAGGTTGAAAAACTTTTGCTCACCGCTATTTGGATAATCGAAATATAAAATGACCATTGCACACTGTTATGATGGGAATTATTTTTGTTTGACGACAATGCCCATTTCATCTTAAAATGCAGCAAGGATTAGAATTTAACAAGGAACAAATAGTCTTCTAATGCTAGGATAAACCTTGGTATGACATACTATCTCTGTTGGTTTTATTTTGCATGCTTTGTGTCATTTTTAGCCAACAATAAGGAGTATAGAATTTCACAATAAGAGTTTGACACTTGTGTCAAAGCAGAAATAAAACAAAAATGTTGGCCTGGGTTCAGTTCATTTTCAGCGTGAATTTTCTTTAAACACTTTTGGAAGTTGTCATAACCAATCTCTTAGGAAATAATACATTTTAGTGCAGATTTTCCTGTGAGCAAAAACTGATTAGGCCTTTTTGCAATCTGCCTATTTTCAGGCTATTACCTGCAAGCCTATAGTATTTATTGGCTTATCTTACATTACACAGGGTCAGGAAGGCGTTGGCAACATTATATAGTTTCCCGTTGCAACATGTCCAGAATAGTTTAGAAAACTTTGTTTGACTCAGTGTAGGTGGGAAACATTAGGAAAAAGACAGACACAGCAATAGCCTTTCTATTAGATTTCCATATATTCTAGCAAGTCAACACTTTATGGATAGAAAAACCATAAATGAAACAAGGACTCACAGTGTTATAGATGTGAAGCAGCCTACAGAGTTCAGCAGTGTTGCAGAGAGGAGGTGAGTGATGATACTGATCCTTAAAGACTAACTAAACTCCAAACTCAAATCTGTGTAAGGCCATCTACTAATAAAACGCATGCTACTGAAATGGCCATCTGCTATTGGCTGATCTTTGGTGCCATGTGTTGTATTGTATAGAAGGTGATATCACCTGACCACCAAAGATCAGCTGCAGATCTGGCAGCAGCGTTTTGGACAAGCTGTGATCAGTGAAGATTTTGTTGTCCAAACGCAATGAAATGAAGGCATGGACAACAATCTCCAGGTTCTTATGGGCCATAAGATGGGAAATAAGCTAATTTTATTGACTTTCCTAAATTGCAGGAAACACAACTAAACAATGCCTTAATCTGGTTCTCAAAACTAAGATTTTTACTCTATTGGGTCACATTTAAGGATAATAAGCGAAGATGTGTAAAGATTTGATGACTAGCGATGTCTTGGCCAATATTTATTGCCTCAAATTTATTGGAGAAGATATAGAAAATTTTGTGATGTCCAGTTTTGAATGTCCAGGAGGCAGTCATGGAGTGTGTTAACCTGCTGAATATCATCATCAGCATCGAAAGAGATGTACAGTTGAGTGTCATCGACATAAGAATGAAAACTGACCTTGTACTTGCAAATGATATATATATATATATATATATATATATATATATATACACATACCTAACAGGTATCATGTGAATAGAAAACAGGAGTAGTCCAAGGACAGACCCCTGGAGGACCCCACAGCTCATCTTGGCACATGAAGACCTTGAAGCCTCAGTGGCGATGTGACGGGGTCAGTTTTTGAAC
>OMOV01092747.1:0-11595 GCA_900312565.1 Beryx splendens
GAAGCGGGGGGAATAGCGTGTTCCTCCGCACGCGCTACGTCCTTCCGGTGAAGCTCCTCGCTGTCGGGTGAAAAGAAGCGGCTGGCTGACTCCACGTGTATCGGAGGAGGCACGTGCGTGAGTCTCTCCCTCCCCAGATCGACAGAGGGGGCGGAGCAGCGACCGGGACCGCTTAGGCAGGGGAATAATTGGATGACCAAAGTGGGTGAAAAAAGGGGAAAAAATTCGACAAATAAATTTATATAAAATGTTGTGATATTTGGTTTTGTTAATATCGCCCGGACCTAATGAGCACATGTCTGCTTCTCTTTCTTCTGCTTAGCGAATTATGGATTCATGTCATTGACACATGTCCTCTGCCGGCCAGATGGCCGCATTGTGGCATAAATTCAAATGACTCAAAGTGCCTTTTCTCCAGTTTGTTTCCCAGTTCCTCGTTTTTTTTGCCAGTAGAGGAAACGGCTTTAGCAGTGGACAGAAAATTCCCTGTATAGGGAACACCCTGTCAAATCTTGCACTTAGCAGAATTTATTCTTTCTTTCATTATCAAAAATTAGAGGACAGTCTGTCAAGTATCTGTGACACGGCCAACGATGAGTCATTAGGTCTCATACTACAAGTAGAATCAAAGCAGTCTGAACATGAAACGTTGTTTGGGCTCCTAAAAATGGATAATCGTTTGTCATCTGGAGATTTTACACAAGATGACGACAAACAAGTAGAGAGTCTGTGTTTGCCTTAGCCCTTTTATAACCTTACAGAATGTGAACTGTGAGTCAGTGCTACGTTAACGACCACAGTTCAGCTCCAGCCATGACTTCAAATCTGTCGCCTAGGCAGGCAGTAATCATCAAAACCCAGTTGTAAGGTTTCTCATTGGAATCTCCATGTTATTTATCACAATAATTAGATCAGCACCTGCTCGTGCACCATGTTTCAAAGATAGTAAATTAAATAATACAGTTGTGGGCCTATGCTCAAAAACATGGCCAAAAACATACACAAAACATTTCAGAAAATCATCATAACAGCATTCAGCTCACCGAGTAGAGCGCGTACCATTTAAGGCTCAGTCCTTCCCGCAGCGACCCGGGTTCAAATCCGGCCCACAGTCATTTGCTGCATGTCCTCCCCCCTCTCTCTCTCTCCCATACCTTCCTGTCTCTCTCTCACTGTTACTATCAATAAAGGCATTAAAAATGCCTAAAAAATACATAAAAAATAAAAGCATTCTGATCATAATCCCTTTGTCAAATGTGTTGTTTCATAATCTGTTCACATGCTTTTAACATACAGCTAAACTAGCTAGCAGAGGATATGCCTAGCAGGGTTCCATCTTTCAGAAAGTAGCACTTTCTTCTGTTTTTGTGAAGCAACCAAGGGTAGCAGGCAACATTTCATAATTCATGAGGCTCATCTGCCTATAAAAGGTTGAGTCAGCCGAACATGGCGCATGGAATTTGGCCTCTGTGGAGCAGAAATATCAAGACTTCACCATCCTTTACAGCTAAATGATTTGGGAATTCAATTTTCAGACAGGCTCGGTGACCTTTTCAATTTAAAATGCCTCTCTGAACTTGGGCCTGAACTCTGAGCTGACTATCAATGAACGAGATTCAGAGCTCTAAATTAAGTCTTTGCTTTGTAGCAATGGTGCATCCAATATCAAGAAGTTAACAGCCAAAGAAAATAGCAAAAAATGAAGAGAGTACAAAATATAGCATTCATCCACGCTGTTCCTCAAAGAGCCAGCTTGCCTGCATTAATGCAGCGCTCAAAACTAATGGCGTCCTGACGTACCCGGGGCAACAAAAAAATGCATTTGGGATGGTCGCGACTGTTTATGGGACGCATTTGGGCCAGTAGGACACAAATCACTCTTTGTTATCCTGTGTTCTAGATCAAAGCAGTCTACCTTCTAAACATAGCCTAAATGTGCTGTGTTTTGGCACTGTGTCAGGTAACTGACTGTCGGACCGTTTTATAGCACATAGCGAGTTAAGCCAGTGAGACCAGTAGTGAAGGAGAGTGACAACTAGCACCCCTTACATGTTACATTACTTCTTAAGCGAAACCTCCATTCATTTTCTCATATAAATGTTTCATATTTTAATAAGGCCATGACCACTGTAGATCAGCTGTTTTTAATAGATACGGTTATAAGCTATCATCTACAGTACGTTTGACTGCAATAAGACATTGTAAAAACCCACGCTCATCTTTATGAAACCATCAGGGAACGACACGCTACATTTCCCCCCTAAGAGGAATGATAGTGTTATGGTTGCCGCCTCACCTGCCATGACAGCCTACTTAGCCGGCTATCGAAACTGTCACCGGCTTTTACACTCTGAATGCCCTACTTAGTCAAACGGCAAGCTCTCCGCCGACGCGGCTACGGGAAAGGGTTACTTGCAATGAAAGCGTAATTAAGCCACATTTCCCTCTAAAACACAAAGAGGCGGAGCCCTGATGTTTAGTTAGTGCTGCAAACTGCACTCGAACCGGTGGGACCAAAACAGGGAGAGACGTGGAACCAAAACCGAAACGACCCCGCAGGTGCCACCGCAGCTGCATGAAATTACAGGGCATCAGCATTTCAAAGGTGACAATATGTATGACCAAGCTAATGACCGACACAATTACTGAGAGAGAAACAGAAGGGGAAAAAAAAAACACCGGACACAGACACAGGTGCCACGGGACATTCTACTCAGATTAGGTCTCAGTCCTCTTCCATGATGTCATACAACGTATTTGCATCCAAAATGGCCATCCTTTAAAGCCCTGTGATTGGACATCTAAGATAACGCTATCTGTTATCTTCAAAAATGGTTTTCAATATGGAGCTGCCATTTGGGGAACTGCATGACGCCGTGAAGAAGCGACTTGGTTCGAATTTAAAGACGATAATACCATCTGTAACGAGGGCTTTCTAACGGCATCAACAACAGCATCACTCCTCCTGTTACTGCGGAGTGGCCCAGCAGCACTGAGTCAAATGGCGGCAAGAGATGGTGTAATGTCCTTTTCATTAGTCATTCATTATTCATCGGGAACACGACAGCGTCGCATGTGCTGTCCAAATAAAAAGGTCAGAGTGACTGCGAAGATCTCAGATTACATTGTGTTAAAACTGTTCCACTTTGGCAATAACATCGGCTGTCCTTGTGATCAGTAGTGATTAGGCATCGGAATTATTAAACAACAAAGTGAATTAATCACTGTGTGACATACTCTCCAGCAACAGCAACAATAGGCAACTAAATTGAATTCAACTCGCATGCAGAGATGCCAAAACACTACATTTTCATAAGAATGCAATATGAAAATTACAATTACAGTAGATCATCATCAATTACCCTACGTTCACATGAATTGAACTTACTGGGGAAATACTTCAGTCGTGATCCACTTCTTGGTTTATACAAGAGCTGTCGATTGTGTCTCTTTTAGGCATCTTTCTATTTCTGGACTCGTCGGTTACATAATTTTAGATTAATCTGCAGTGAAATGAGGTTAATTCCAATCCCCAGTAATATCACTTGCTATTTTTTTCTCCTTCCAGCACTCTGACAGTCCTACTTCTAAGACGTGTACACATACTAACGTGATCACGACGTGACACTCGTCGTGGAGCAGAGTGCAACGACAAATACTGTAGTACAATTTGCTGCTCAATTTGTTTGTAATTATTAATGAAGTGACTCAGGATACAACAGTTACAGATTCTGCACAGTCCCAGTGCACATTTGGTGATGACACATAGAATTAATTAGCAGTTTATTTCAGTGTGGTCTCAGTTTTCTGTCTCCTTACTTGATCAGTTACCTTAATCTCTGCTATGGAGAACACGGTAACATTAGGCTACTTGGTTTGGCAACTGAACCACAAATATAGTTTATAGCATATTACATGTAACAGTGTGATTTATTATGGAATGCCAGAGTATGTATAGATTAGCATAAAATTAATTTAGCTATATATGGCCATACTGTCTGACAGCAGGCCAAGGCTGACAGAACAAACAATTCAATTGAATTCCAGTCGAATGTCAAAAGATAACAAATTTGAAAACCCAACCTGCATCGTTTGTCAAAAAGTGACATTCACTTATTTATTTTTTACAGCTGATTGAACTGAACGCATCACCGGCCCCCCCGTGCTTTGGGTCCGTACAGTCTCACACTAGTCCCTCTCGCGAGATCTCTCGTTTGTATTTTAGCACACACACGCTCGCTAGCGGCATCGCGGCACAGAAAACACCCGGCCTGACAAAGAGATTAATACTCCTCCCGAGCAATGTTTGTAAGATATTCGGATTCCCCTCGGTAAAAAGGCGAGATTCAGCAGAACGCCAGCTCAGATCTTTCAAGAAACTGAATAAAGGGAAGACCGCACGCTGTGAATCAACTCCGGATAAAAATCTCTATCTGTTTAGAACGCGCTGTCTGTTCAGTGTGTCCTGCTCTCATGTGTCAGTATTCTCTAAATTGTACAATTAATATTACAATTTAAGACAATTCACAGTCTAATTTGATTCAGGGGACACTGAAAACCTTACAGCACTCACGTAAACTATTCAGTGAAGAACCCAGAACAACGATTTACCGCTGTTTGACGTCATGTGAAGAGAAGAGACTTACGGGAGTTGTGTGGAAAATTGTAGCTAAGATGTGAAGATTAATTCTCACAATAAAACTTTGTTTTCTGAACTTTATCAGATACTACTTAAGAAAGAACAAATACAATGTATTATAATTATATTATTATAATATTAATTGGGCTATACTTTTACAAGATTTAAATTGTGGTTGCTGTTATAATATTGATTAGGCTTTATTATTATAAGATTTTAGGCTAATTGTGGTTGCTATACTATGATAAAACTTCACGGGCAAACAGCTGAGTCCACTGCCTTAGCACCAAAGCCTAATATGAAACTGCTTTGTTTCTCTGTTAAAAAAAAAGCTGGGCTGAATGCATCTCCTTGTTAGGCTTAACACTTGAAGACTTAGCCTAATGTCTAGTCTGAAGAAGATAATTCAGTTTTAATATTTATCATGTAGTGTCTATCTACCACAGCTCCCCTGGAGATGTTTGCTTATCACCTGTAACTGTGCCCTGGACCTCAGCTACTCTCATTAGGGCTAACCAAACAAAGAGGTAGGAAGTGTTTTTCATGTTAATAAGCGTGTGGCTTCAGTACTTCCATGGTTGTCGGAAGTCTTTTATTTTTGTGATAACGATAATGATGACTTTGCATGAGGTAGAGAGGTCACCAAGTTGACAGGCAACGACTACGTAAAGCAGTATAATGTTAAAAAACAGTAGCACACTTACAGTGACTGCATAAAAAGAAAGCCTCAGGCACTGCAATCCTTATTCCCCCTGCTCTGTGCAAAGTGATGCATCCCATAGTGTTTCAATAATGAATGTACCGTACTGTGCATGGATGCATGAAAAAAAAGAAGACACTGCTTCTTTTCACCACATAAAAGATGCACAGAGCTCATCAGACTAAAGCAAATAGCCCCACTGGTTTATGGCGGCAAGATGAGGCATGCTATCACTTTCTTAAATCAGAGACGCTGTAGGTTCTGTTTCAGGAGATTGAGCTGAACAGACTTCCACATGCATCTCTTGTGACGTGGGATAAGGGCCCTCCAGCGTGGATAGTGTCACCATAGCGAGCTCTTATCCCCCCTGCAGGGGCTGCATGGGCCAGAGAGAAGGTCGTGATGAGCTAGTCCAAAGCACTTCCTGCCTCCCCCTACCCTCCTCATTCCCAATTAAGACATGGGAAGGCAGAATGAGGGCCAGGAGATGCCCTCAGCTTATAACAGCCCGTGCAAAGGAAATCTGGTTTTTATCTGCGAGCAGATATCCAGATGAGAAAAGGCGATACATTTTGCCACGCACAACTTCAATTTACATGAAAGGTGAAAGGTCAAAGAAAGGTTAAAGAAACAGAAACAGAAAAAGGAAAATGATGTGTCTGCGTTGAAATGGCTCAAAGCTGTTTTCACCATTGTTACAGCATGCCGGTAGCCTGAACTAGGGCCAAAATGCCGTAGGGTTCTGTTAACCAAAGGTAAACTCGACTGTTCACAAACAAGCCATCATAACGTCTGTTAAAACGTCTCAAATGTTAAGTTGGGCACTTCAGAGATCAGAAACACAATCTGTGTCTCAAGTGGGCTCGCCTATTTCCAGCAAACAGCTGCTTCCTTTAACAAAACTCTGACAGTCAGCAATACCCTATCGTATGTTTCCCTTTGTCGCTGACCTGGAGAGAGAGCGCTTCAAAACGGAGGGAAGCCACACAACACCTACAAGCACGCCAATCTAAGGTTACATGTCCCCAGGGAACCTCTGTTCATGGCGCTGGCTCTTTTTTTTGGGGGGGGCATTATTTTGAATGGAAAGGACACACTGTTCCACATTACGGATAGCACTGAGGTCTTAGCATTTTAGTTTTAAGATGTTTTAACGTTTAGCCACTTAGTAACAACAAGAGACATGACCAGCTCTCCTCCCCAGACTTCGTTCAGTGCTGCTATTAAAACAAAGCTCTCCAGTGGACAGAGGGACTAACCTAAAACCTGATTAGTATATTCTTAAGTAATATCTGATTAGTATAATTCCTAATATGACATCACCTCAAACTGTGTTAATTGAAAAGTAATAACGCAACCACCAGAGGGGCTAATCACTGAATAATCGACATCGAAGCCTCCAGCCTGCCAGTCTTCCGTAAGCAAACCCTTAGGAAAGGGAGCTGTGTGTCCCTCTGACAGCGCCTCACCGGGTCACGTGCACGTGTAATGTCGTGTTTTCAGCTTCCCCAAAGGCGACGCATCTCCTCTCATCTCTCTCAGGCCTGGATCTGTCTAATCCACTCCCCGTCACAAAAGAGTCAGGCAGTCCTGGCTGGAACAAAAACACTTGCCTCTTTTGCTTCTCCCCTCCTAAAACTGGAGGGATTAGATATCTGTGGGATTTATAGGCGATGGTCTTGAGAGACTGCTGTCAGTTTTACAGCGGGAAGAGAATCTGTTTAGACGACTGGTTTAAATTAAAAAAAATAAAAATGAAACACGCATGGCTGACAGCTGTTTCTCAAACATTACCTACACGTCTGATAAGTCCTGTTTTCCCAACATGACCTGAAACAAACCCTGGTTCAGTAAGTAGGCCTATCCCCTAAAGCTTAGTGGTAGCATGTCACTAGACGTCATATTGCTGACTACTGCACCTTCCTCCAAAAGTGGATTTTTGTGTCTCAGACAAAGGGGCTTGTATCCATACAGACAACACGTGTAATCTTTCAGCAGCACCACTTACTGGGACGGCAAAGGGGTTTAGCATTGAAAGATGTTTCGAAAGTCATTTCCTTTGAGTCTTGGATAACATCAGGAATACTGAGGGATGTTAACAACAAAACATATTAATAATCTAATTTATTAAATTGCAAAATGACATGCAACGACAACTGTAAATAACTAATATGTATATTTAATATGTATTTAATATTTACTAACGTCTGGATGTGTGAGAATAAAGTGTGCGTGACTAGTTGTGGGTCAATCTTCATTGTTTCAGGTATTTCAATAAACTGTCTATGTTAGGTAAGAAGATCTGATGTGGTTGTAACAAATTGAGTAGAATAGTAGAGTTGAATTTTACTTAGCCTGGAATGCTATCGAGGCTAACTCTTTAAGGCTTTCATGATAAAGTTGCAATGTATTATTTTGATGTAGCCTAACAAAAATTTGTCTGGGTATGGAATTGTTACTCACGTGTATCTCAGTCATCTTTCACAATAAAATTTTTGGTTTAACGATTGTTTTTGTTAATCAGATTGCTGTTACATGTATGTATCTACACCATCAAATTGAACTATCCTTGATCCACTAGCCAGAACGTGTCCTCCTTCTTTGCTTGTCGCCACGCACCACCTCTCTTATCATCTCGGTCTGCTGGCCTCTTACTTCCACCAATATGTCGCCACATTCTGCTACCAGTTTGATCGTCTTATCTAGCCTCAGAATAGACCGGCTAAACCGACATAGGGGACGGTGCGGCTGCCCTATTGAATGGTTTTCTTGGTGACGAGATTTCATATCAAAACAATTTGTTTACTTCGAGAGCACGCTTCGTAAAAGGGTCCGCTAACTGGTGATTTTTCCCCAGTTTGGACAAACGTTGTCACCCGCCGCAGTGCCCGGATGGACCGAACAAATTCACCAACCACTTTTCAAGATCTGCATTATCACCTGCATTTGGCGGATCATACTGTATTAATCATATACATAAGAGTGACATTTTGGGGTTGATTTTGTGCCAAACATAGCTACAGGACGATAAGAAATCTTCATAGACTTGCATGTGCTCATGCTTCAGGCTGATGGTTGATTTATTTATTCTATTTATAAACATTTAACTGATCTTGCTATATGAAATTGGTTACATAGGAATAGGGCGCTGAAACTTTGTGACATCTATCACGACAGAACTTCCACTCAATATAAATATAATACATGCTCGAAAGACAGGTCGATAGAAATCATTACCTGGTTGGTTAGGCACGCAACTCCACACAGCGGAGAGAAAGCCTTGGAGCAAAGTTAGGTTACACCAATCTTCAGCTTTCATTCCAAAGCTATTTTTTAAGCCTGACAAAAATGACTTAGTTTATATCGTGATCGATATCGACTGATAAAAAAATGTATATATCGTGATAAAGATTTTTGCCATATTGCCCCGCCCTAGGAAAATAAAAAGACTTGAGTCAAATCCAAATATGGTGCAATCCATGATAACTTATACGTTACCATCTTAACATATCATGAAATAATTCCTCTACCAGAAGATAGGTATACAAATCTTGCACATACCCAACAATTACAGCATTATGAGGTGTTACAACACTAATTGTACACAACGCCAAATTGATAGCAATGACAGGCCACTCCAGTAATTCTTCATCGTAATCAAATGATAACAAGTACTCTAATCAGCACCGTTTGCAGGCTAGTGGTGGTTACCGCCACAGGTTCAAGCATATGAGACTTCAAGTAATCAACAGGACCATCAGCCGCCCTATAGAGGTTCGTACCGCAGTCCGGCATTAAGACATGCGCAGTTCGACAATGAATGACTGAGTAAAAAAGCTAGTCACTTACCCAGCAACAGATACTTGTTAGCACTGCTGCTAAGCATACTAATACTACAAAACAAACTACATATTCATTTGCAAGTGAATGTTTTTCTACTACCCTCTGTTGAAGAAAAACCCTGATGAGATTCTGCTTTGTCTGCCAGAGGGCTGCCAGAGGGCTGCTGTTGTCTGAAACCACCGACTGATTTCACTCATTTGTTCTCTTGGTTGAACAGATTAGCGAAGAGGTGAAATCTGAAAGCTTATACACACACCTATGGTTTCAAGCAGGGGTCGAGAAATGTTTTCAGCTGCCCAGTCAAAAAGAAAAAAGTTTCAAAAGTCAGATCAGAAAAGCAGTCAAACGTATGACGTAATGTATCAGGGCTGTTCAGTCTACCTGAATATGAACCACATTCGGGCCTGGTAGGCCTGGTAGCCCACAATGCGCTAAGAAAGCTTTTTCTGTCGTCACACCATGCTAAAGTAAACGCTTCATCAGGTTGGAGCGGTTCTACAGCCATCGCATGTGGCAATGTTGATTTCCACCCTTATAGCTTAGACAAAGACAAAGAAGTTTGGAGGCTTTGTACGTCGGTCTGCAGTCGGCCATGGTTCCATCTCGCTTTGTAAACGGAGCAGCGTGGAGCTAGGCTACGTCATCGACCCTTTCTGCATGATGTAACTGATGACGTAACTCAAAACAATCCCACTGTAAGCTGCAGAGCTACATCGTGCTGCTCAACAGAGCCATATGATGATATGCAGAGTTGCAAGTACTTCTCTTTTATCAGTCTAACGGTTGTAAGACATTTGAAACCCAACTCTACC
Source organism: Beryx splendens (assembly GCA_900312565.1). Lineage (NCBI taxonomy): Eukaryota > Metazoa > Chordata > Actinopteri > Beryciformes > Berycidae > Beryx > Beryx splendens. The sequence goes on from OMOV01092747.1 coordinate 9,995, forward strand.
ACTAGCCCGGTTTTGTTTCGGGAACTTTTTTTCTCACTTTGAATGCCGGAGGCCGTATTTCATTTTTTGTTAGAAAAGCAATCTTGAAAAATCCATCCATCATAATTCCATCATAAAGACCTTATTATGAGTTTGAACAGGATCAATTAACATGTAAGATAAGCAGGCTGTGACAAAAGGCTCAGCGGGCCCACTGGCCATGCAGAAGGCAGAGACAGGAAATGGGAAATAAATAAAACACATTTCGGCTAATCTCTCACCAGTGTCGGTTCAGCAATAAATATTGCATGTAATCATCTATAAAAAGATTAGGATTTTCTTTGATCCACAGAGGCTTAAAAGTGGCATTTATAAAAGTAGTTGTTCTGATACTTGTGCAGCATATCAAGAATCGGCTTACAGACCAAAACAAGCAGGACGTACACAAGAGGAATACAAACAAATTGCTTAACATAATTCTAATTCTAGCTTCAGAGATGCTTCCTGAGTTGTGTGATAAAGTGATAGCCTAATGTTTGTCAAGCTTAAAAGCAAAGGACAAACCAAACCTCCACCGCTGTGTCACCTTTCCTTACTATTTTATAGATTTGGATAATAACTGTATTAGCCACATATTCCTTTTCTTATACTGCCAACTGTTCTACATACATGGTTACCATATAACTATGCAGAGAGGGAGTCTGAGGACACCCTGCCAAACTTCAGATGTTTTCTCAAACAGCATAGCCATATTTGGGAGGATGTAGGCCTAGTTTCCTCATTTGTTCTCTGATTTCCATGCAAGCTTCGTCATTTAGTAGATCTCATTTTGCGCTTCCAGGAAATATGAAAAATCCCTTTTCAGGTCCGCAAGTAAAATTCTCTAAGTTGTATAGGCTCAAGTGTATTCAACTGCAATCTAATGGTAATCAAAAATAAGTCCATCAAATATAATTGACAATCACAACTCATGAAAACGTCTTTACGTGAAATCGTGACTCGACATGAAAAGAATGAAGCGAATAATGCTTTGATTTTGCTGATAGGCGTAAGAGAAATAGTGTTTGCATCATGATGCAGGGAGGTTTCCAATCCCTTTCTCTTCCTTTACTCCCTGAGGAATGCCCAGACCACATGGGATTAAAAGATATAAAAAGCCCTGCGCCTACGTTTAGTGGTCCAACCATATGTTCCTCCTCAGATATCAGTTTTTCCCAGTTTAACACACAGCAGCATATAGGAGCAACATATAGGATCCCAACTCAAACCCCTCATCATGTACCAGGAGATTACATCACAGATGATTCATACAGGAGAAGCTGTGTGTGCTGTGCATCGCTGTGCAGATGAGACCAAATAAACCAACACTATAATGGGATGAAGCCTCGGTGTATGTAAACATCCAGTGTCAGTTATTGATAACCACAATAGGCCTACTAATATACAGTACCTGTGCACACTGATAGGGCTGGGGCTACAAGGGCTCCTGGTACGAGGGACACGTACACAGTATACCTTTAACTGGAAAATCGTGACTCAACCCAAAACACTGTGTTTGTGTGTGTGTGTGTGTGTGTGTGTGTGTGTGTGTGTGCGAGCGTGCATGTATGCCATAGCGCGTG
>OMOV01092752.1:0-11964 GCA_900312565.1 Beryx splendens
AATTGAAGTAAATAAAGGCCCGTGCCAATATTAGAGGAAATACGGTAAGCATGATGGATTTAGAGCAGAAAAATAGAAATTATTGCTCGTATACTAGGCATTTGCAAGTGTGTCAACATAACTTTTTAACATTTGACTGAGCATTTGAACGTACGGCCGCTACATCCACTGACTTTATCTAACCTTAAACTTAAGAAAATTAATTTCCTTTCCTATGTAAGATCTATTCTTTTCCACTAAGCTACTCTGAGCTCTGCTCAGTCATAAAGACATAGTACAACTGTAATGCAACCAAACGGAAAGTCTCATACATCATCCTTCTCAGTCATGTTCTTCAGGATGAGGCCAATAATCTCAGCAGCGGCAGCGTAGATGTCTTTGTACCTTGTGAAGGACAGGTTGTTGGCGAGAGACTTGATGTACCTGAAAATACAAACCAACACGAAGAAACCATGAAGGGGCAAAAAATACCTTTCTAAAATGTATATAATATATAATACAAATCACAAGAGTATGAAAATCCTGTTGTCTGCACTTCTCTTTCCCGTCTTTTCAGTTGATCTCTACGCAGCTGATGCTTTGTTAGCATGATACAACAAATTAGCTAGAAGCTAACAGAAAGCTATCCAAGGTTAGCTAGAACTTCATGCCGGAAAGGTGACTCTCAGTATATATTTAACTTTGCAGAACAGCAATTCTGAGGACAAACTTGTGTGTTCACTGTAAAACTTTCACTTTTAATAACTAACAAACTCGTTTAGAAAGTGTTAGTAGTGTTTTCAAGATAAATTACTGTTTCAAACACAGTAAAACTGGCTTCAAAAACAAATGGCACAGAATTTAGCTACATGAAAATGGTATTCACTAAGCACTATATAAACCAGACAGGTAACATATTCTTTTCTATTTATTCATGAAATTGAGATCCAGATGTTTGCTTGTTTTATTTTTACCTGTCATAATCAATTCCACACGAGGCATCATGAGCAGGGAGGCTGTTGGCCAGGACAATTCCTAGCAGCTGCAGTCCAACAGAGTTGTCTTTACTGTTTGGGTCGCTGCCACAAAAACGCTCGTAGATCAGACTACAAGGACAAAAAAACAAGATTAACACAAGGATCAATTATATTTCAGTTCAGTAAATCTAGATTTTTTTTGTCATCAAAGATGTTTGTATGAAATCTATGAGGAAATAAGTGAGAATGACCCAGTCATAAAACATAAGTTCAAAATGATTCTTTGGTTATATGAAACTCTGTGAAATCTAAATACGTGTAGGAAGCTGAATGTGTGTATGAATTTCCATCCAAATGGATAATAAAGATATCATCTTACAGATAACCTAAGCTTCAAATCTAGTCTAAGAACCATTTCCACTGAGCTACACCTTGTGTCCAATTCAACCTCTCTTTGAATGCAAGTTTGTGCTATTACCTGTATGGCACATCCAGACAGTCTTTCCAGCACTCTATCAGAGTGCGAATGATCTCCAGGTTGTGGCGGAACACGGCCCTCTTGGAGTGGAAGCTGTGCTTCATCAGGAACTCCAACAGCCGGTTGGCCAGCACTTCATCTCTGGGGTTACCCTGGGACAACAAACACAATCCACTAGTGCTCAATAGCATTTTCTCCTTTTGGTGTTCCTCCTGCATTTGAAGTGTCGTTTTCCAATGGGTTTGTTATTGTATTAGGAATTCAAGATCCATTGGAATAAGGAAAGGAAATGTTATCATGTAAAGCCATACTAAAACCAACCACTAGGCCACAAACCAAAAACTTCTGATCTCAGAATCTGGTGAACCAAATGCCATTTTTTATAATTTTTTTAATCAATTCATGAACTTTGGTGCATGTAGGACATGACAAAAACATATTGCAGTCTTTTATGTGATGTTTCTTAAATGGCAGAATTAACTACCTTGGGGTTGGCCACGCTCGTCCAAGAGAGCACTGTGACCACAATATCCACCACCATAAAATGAATCCCCTCTCCTCCGTTGTTTCCGGAGACGACAAGCTGCAGCAGCGGCCCCAGCCAGTGCTTGGCATACGGCCGGAACACCTGGGAAGCAACAACAAAGATTAAATCTGCACCGGAAACATGAACATACCAAGAAAGAGGGTATACAGTGGAAGATATCACTGCATTTATTTATGTTCATAGAGAAGAGTTGTAAGATAAGGTAGAGGAAGGATGGACGGAGCGATGAAAGCAGCCACCTCCTCCATGTTGATGATCAGCTTTGAGATGAAGAGTCTGATATTCAAAGGCGTGGCTGGATTCACCAGTTTTCCATGCAGGAACTTCATCCATGGAGGAAGTTCGCTGGGTGTGTTTCCCTGTTCCACAAAGAGGGAAGACAGTATATTAAGCGCCTCAATTTGAATTTATCATAAATGTAAGCTTCTCAATTTATCTCAAGTTAATTACAAAAACGATGACATGAGAAAACTCCTTACATTAAAAAACAACCTTAATTTTGCTATGGTAGGAATAGAAACTATTTGTCAAAATCAGCTTTATTGTCCTTGAGCGCCACAGACCTGCTCTATTTTGGGGGTTATATTGTTCCTTTGCATGTGTCCAATCAGAGCCGTCATGGCTGCCATGCACTCATGCTGGTTCAGCTCATCCATTTCCAGATCCACCAGTGCATCCTGGGAGGGAATCGTCTCCTCTGCTTCCTACAACCACACAAACAAACACTTGAGAGACTCTGAAACAGCATTTAGACCATGGGACACTAAGACTTGTTGAGTTCAGTGTAGATGTATAGGGAGAAATGGCACTAACTCTTTTTGCGATGGTGCGTCTGCGTCCTTCAGGGTTCTGGGAGCTGAAGGAGAAGCTCTGGACTCCGGTGGAGAAATCAAACTGACTCATCTCTTCACTCAGGCTGCTGTCAGCCATGTAGGACTGGGAGGACAGATACACCGGCCCCTCTACACAAACCACAAAACAAATCCCATCAGCAAAACAAGAAAAAAACAATCCTAACTGATATACTTCAAAATATTGTAAAAAGAGGTGTCAGCCTTTCCAAAAGCAAGACATATATGCATATTAAAGGCTTGCAAGGATCCTGAAATTGCAAATTAAAGGGATAGTTTGGATTATTTGAAGTGGGGTTGTATGAGGTATTTATCAATAGTCACAGCAGATGGCGGTCGACACGCCCCCAGTCTGGAGAAGCAGAGAGTAGTACCGGCATGGAAGCAAAGCACTGTACTGCTGTGGAGAGGGTCAGTAGCTAAACATATTTTAGCCTCCTAAGAGAAGCCCACCTAAAAAAATCAGTATCAGTTTAAGAGTACGCTATATTTAGAACATTTTCAGCGCTTTACCTTGCCGCCAGACAGCCCTTTTTTTTGGGCACTATATTTCCTCAACTGTAGAACTTCCGTATTCCTACGCACGCACATTGTATTACGCAGTTTGGGTCAGAAAGTGCTGTTGCGGTGTAATACAGCGCGGCATGCGTAGGAATATGGAAGTTCTACGGTTGAGAAAATGTAGTTCCAAAGGAAAGGGCTCTCTGATGGCAAAGTAAAGCGCTGAAAATGTTCTAAATATAGCGTACTTTTAAATTGATATCGATTTTTTTAGGTGGGCTTCTTTTAGGAGGCTAAAATACGTTTTGCTGCTGACCCTCTCCACAGCAGTAAATTGCTTTGCTTCCGTGCCGGTACTACTCTCTGCTTCTCCAGACTGGGGGCGTGTCGACCGCCATCTACACTGACTATCGATAAGTACTACAACCCCACTTCAAATAATCCGAACTATCCTTTAAGGTCACTTTAAGTGCTGACGATTGTGATTTATTTGTATATACACATTTCTACAGCATTGTAACGGGCGAAGAGACATTTTTGCATCAAAATCCAGTGGCTGAATAGTTGGGCAGTTTCTATAATACCTCCATTCTCCTCGCTCGCTTCTTTCCGTATCATGATGTATTTCTTCTTTCTTTCCAGTGGGACCTGCATGAATCAAAAATAGATTTAAAAACAAATAACTACAAACAAATAAATTATATCATATAAAAAAAGGACTTATCAGGTAACATACCTCAATTTCAATGGGGAACTTGTAGGTTCGTTGCACATCAATGAGATTTTCCAAAATAAATTGATTCTGAACAATCAAAAAAAACATAAACAGGTCAGTCTTGTTGGTGGAGTAAGCTTACCAAGAATCCAGACCATCCTGCATTATATCTCCTCAACTGGACAATATGGAAGCCAATAAAAATCTTGAAGGAGGTTGTTTTCCTATACAGCTCTGTACCAAAATCAGAACTTGCCGACTACTGCGGTGTGGGAACATCTTGGATTATGTAAACAACTCAGCACTTGTCAGTACCTTCTCTGGCTTCTCAGTGAAGAGGAAGCCTTGGTAGAATTTGGGCTCGTTGAAGCTGCGGCTGATGACGGCGATGGCACAGTTGTACGCAGCGCAATGGTACTGCCTCCTTATTTCAAGGAGCTGACTTTCACCTGTCATATTCTCAGTGAAGGCTTCAAAACAGGACCTAAATGAAATCATATATTCATTACACCATAGAAGTATAATCTGTCACTTGTGCCAGCAGCAGCATTGCCTCCTTTTATAGTTCTTTTCAAATGAGACACAAACATACACGCCAGAAGTGTTGACATCCAAGCAAATAAGCAAATGCTGACAGTGAAGAGCTAGTAAGTATGAATTCTTTACATCAGAATTAGTCTAAGGCGTAAATATTCGGACATTGATTTGTGTATTAACTCAAGGATGTTAGAGTCCTCTATGTATTCCACAGACTCTACAGTTGAGTCCCACCCACGCACCACTGCATTCCCACTAAGGCCCACTGAGATTTAGAGAGCTGCAACGAGGCTTGGCAGATTACACTGGTGGAAGATATCAAATGTCTTGTCTTGCAATAGACAAATTGTAAACTTCTAACGAGTTTCTTATGTACTATGACATGAACAGTAGAGAAGACAATCCAGAAAAAAGGCTGAAAAGTCTGTACTTTTGATTCATTATCAAAAATGGAGAGAGAAGAAAAATATCCTTCTTGACTTTAAATATAAGTCTAGTGGAGTCCTACTTGATCAAGTTCTTGGACAACTCGTTGCCCTCCGTTTTGTCCAAGCGACAGTAGGCCTGGTTAATGCGGGATTCCTTGGAGTAAACCTCTTCTTTGGGAAGCTGAGTATAGAGCAGCTCCATCAGCTTGTAGCAGCCATTCTTCTTCAGGAGCTGGGCCTCAAATGCAGTTTCACTGGCCTGAAATTGGTAAGAAAATGAAATGAGCCTTTAAATGGAATATATTTGATTGTGGCATGATTTTGACCTATTTATCATAAAGAATGAATAGAGTGAACTTATAGAAGTCCCTAAATGCAAACCTTGGTGAAGCGTGTGAGCAGCAAAGCCATTATGTCGGAGACGTTGGCCACGAAGAAGTCGTTCAGGGCCTTGGGGCTACAGTGAGAGGCGAGAGGCAGCAGAACCCTGTCCATCATGGCCTGCAGCATGGAGCTCACCGGCACGTCGCCCTGCTGAATCACTCCATACACTGTACACAGCAGCTGTAGCTGCCGCTCATGGCTCGACCTGCTCGGATGTTGAGAAATACAGATACTTGTTGTGAAAGAGAAAGAGATCCAGAAATGTGGGTGCATTTTCTCCCATGAATGAAGGCTGTGATTGGGTGTGAAGGCTTTACTGACCGCCTAGCGATCCTTTGGAAGCAAGTTTGGAATTGCTCCTCCATGATGTGTTTGGTATCTCGACACAGAATCTCTGCCAGTAGTTTGAGCAGCAGTGGGCTCTGAGACAGCTCTAGGGCATCCAGCAACTGAAAGAGAGAAACGTAGACTAGTTTGTCATCAGGGACTGAAATTACAACCAACTTTTAGAGATGATAACATTTGAACGCCTTGGTTATATACAGCCTGTGATCTTTGCCTGTTCTCACACTTTGTCCCTGCTGGCCACCATACACTCTCTGACTGCAAGCCAATCAAAGCAAAGCAAAACCATGTCTCTGTATCAAATAGGCTCCTGATTGACTGCCTGTTACACCCCGACTTCACCTTTCGGACGCAGTCCATGTAGTTGTTGCGGTGCAGCGAGCCCTTGGCAAACTCGTCGGATTGCATGGGGAAGTGGGAAGCGACCAGGGCCTCCAGGGCTTTCTGCAGCTCGGTCAGCGGCTCCGCCGGCAGGGTGGTGAGGAAGGGCAGCACCAACAGGGCCTGGCTCTAAAGACATGAGATTCAACATGAAATTCAACATGAGAAATTTATACGGCTAAGGTGCTTTGAAGAGAAAGGGGGGAATGTAAGCAAAGTCCCAGTTTCCTTAAAGATGCGAGGACTCACAATACACTTGTTGTGGTTTAAATATGGGATGCAATCCAGGCCACAAGACAGGAAAATATCCTGGAGGGTTAGTACATTTGTAATCAACATGAATGGACCCAACAGGAGTTCGTTTTTCAAAATTTTATGAATGAGCAAGAAACCTCTGAAATCTAGAAAGTACAGCTTGTTAAATGTTGCTATGTCGTGAAACAAGGGTTGGAGAAAAAAGACCCTCTGAGTGTAGTTCTATGCAGAAACTATATGAACAACATCAGCTTCTTTTACTGGTGTTGTCACTGGGAGACACCCTCCTTCTGTATCTACAACAGACTCATCACTAGCATAGTACTTGGAAAACATATTGTTGCCCATTTCCCTATAGAAATATATGTCTAATAAAATCACATTTCTCCGAAGAATCCTTTTAAAACTGAGTAAAAAAAAAACATGAAAAAGGATGACTGTTCTTAAGAGTTCTACTTTGTCCATTACCTTGAGATTCAATGGTAGATTCATGTCAACCAGCAGTGTGGTGAAAGTGGAGAACACCTGTCTGAATGCTTCATGGTTGATATTGGAGCACACAGAGGAGTCAATCTGATGAGAGGAAAAAAAACGGTAAAAAAAAACTTGATGTGGAATGATTTAACATTAAAGGTCATTACACCAACCAAAGGGTAATAGGAAGTTTGCCAAGGGACATACAGTAGTAACTCCGTCTTCACAGTACCTGCAGGAGCTTGGAGAGCAGCAGGAGAGTGGCGGTTTTGCTCTCTGGAGTGGAAGCGCTTCCTTCCCACCAGGACTGCAGACTCTCCCATCTCCTCAGCACCGCCTCCACCAGCTGGCTTCCCTGAGTCCTTCTTACAGAGCGCTCTCTGAAGTTGTGGTCCAGCATGCCGTTCAGCAGCACACTCACCTGATGGAAAAGGAGCGGACTGGAATTAAACCCACGCTTCACATACAGACAAAAAAAATCATCTTCCAGTAGAGGTCCTGATATCAATGCTTGAATGACATGCGCTATGGCACAGTATAACATTTTCAAAGATCTACCGGGGACACATGGATGATTTTGGTGTCTATGTTCTTAGTACTTACTCTGCAGCACATAACTCATAAGCAAAATAAACTCCTATGGAAGACTCTTGTATAAAAACTGAAGAGAGGAATAAACGCAGCTACCATGCTGGGGTTGAGAGAGGCGGCCTTCATGAGGCGCGGCACTGTGCTGTCCAGACTTTTCAGCAGCTCCGTGTTGACGGTCGTCTGGAAGAGGCTGTAGAAGTACTCGCCATGGGAGAAGCTGAGGAAGTTACGGCTGCGACTCCCAGACAGCGACACCGAGAGCATGATGGTGTTCAGCAGCAAGTCCACCAGCTGCTCGCTCTGTAGACAAACAACAATGTGCAACAGTTAAAGGAGGCAGCAAAAAGTGAAAAGCTCTAAAATGTAGAGGGAAAAACTCATCTGACACTCAGGAAAGATTGGAGAGATCAAGGTTATAAAGTAACTAATTAGAGGCAAATCAAATGGACTCAACCAACGGATCTTAATTATTGAGAGAAATTACAAATTACACCTTGACAGCAATTTTCAGATATGATGCATATATTAACACATTTTTATTCATATTTTCTCATTGGTAATACACTGCATATATCATATTTTTATTTCTTTTCATATATTAAAAACATATTTTTCATATGCAAATATTTGCTACATTCTTGTTTGTATCCTACTTTCCCCCCCTTAGCTGTACACTAGTGATTGCAGCTCCAACAACCCCATTTCCCCATGTGGATCATTTAATCTCCATCTAATTGAATCTAAGCTAGCCTAAGCAGAGAGAGAGAACTAACCTGTTGACTGAGAGAGAAGGCGAGCTGGAGGAGGCCGTCCGCGAGCCTCCTGCTGTTTATGTCCAAGGATGGAAGAGCCTTCCTGTCCTCGCCGGGTGCTATGCCTTTATACACTGCCATGAGGAGCCGGGACCCAAGGGACTCGGCATAGGTTATGTCCTTCATCACAGAGAGAAAGACAAAAAAAACAGCACGATTTTGACATGCCAGCTGTACTGGCTTACTGAAGGGTATGCCATAGCTACTATTTGAAAGCAACAACCCTGAATACCTGGCTGTGCAGGATGGAGCAGAGGAAGCCCGCTTTGTGGATCTGCTTACAGGCAGACAGAACCATTTCCATCTGGTCATGGCTGCTCAGAGTGCTGGCATGGTAGAGGTCGACAGCACACAACTCCTCTACACTAGGGATGCCAGAACAGAAAGACAAACACAGATTAGTGATGATGATGGTGTCAATGAGGGTGCTGAGGAAGAGCAATCAAAGGAGTAACTCAGAGGGCGACACTGAGAACTTGTCGTTAATCAAGTTCTGGTATAGCTTTGGAATTATAACTGCCTGATGCAGGCTGCTGTGTAACAACTATATACAAAAATCACGTATTGGGTAATCAAAAGATGAATGTAAAGCTGAAATACAGACTGACAGATTTTGATTCTAAGTATTTTTAGGTGCTTATATCAGTAAGTAATATAAGAGCAATGTAAGTTGTTGTACGAAGGTATTAGCAATTTCCACATAATGATACACAAATGATAAAACACAGAAGGAAACAAACAAGGTGAGGGAAACTGGATTGGCATTGGACCCCAAGATCATTTAAGATCATTTTCATGAACTTTATGGTGTCAAAACACAACTGGAACATTTGACTACATCGTGCTCTTTTAACTTATCCGAAATATTGGGGTACAGGAAGTATCCTAAAGCAGAGAGATTCATGACCTGAGTGTTCATCTGACTCATATCCAATCAGGCATAAATCAAAGGAGTTTCATTTTCCCAATGACAACAAAAACCACGAATACTGGATCTCAAAGGTCAGGCAGGATTTTTTTTTAAAAAGGCTTATGGCAGAAACTCCGTCAGAACAGTCCCACCATTTGAGAAAATCTATTACATATGCTATTTTAATACCATTTCATTTTTGAAATTATAGTCTAGGGCTGGGTGATGATTCAGTCGTCTTTAAGTGGAATCATATTGTGATGATATGGTGATTTTGGGATACCATGATGCACAATTCTGCTGTCTAAATTGAAAATAGCAAACAAATTTTATTTAAAAACTCAAAATGAGGTATGGTACTTAGGGAAATTTATTTGGTAATTTCAGTTTTGTTTGACATCACACCCAACATTACCATTCGGTTCAAAGGGATGAACATTAATCTGATTATTTAACATGGTTTTCATACAACCAACCATATTGTGGAACCATATTGTGATATATACTGATATAGAAAAAACCCTTATGATTATCGCGATGTTGATTTCAACCAATCGCTCAGCCTATTACAGCCCATGTACTGGTGCCAACACTACTTCTCAAACAGTGAATAGGTAAAGAAGGATGCACCTTACCAAGGATCAAGGATGATCAATTTACCTTTTGCGTGAGATTCTTGTCCGTAGGCTGCTTTCCAGACTAGTGCGGTAAGGTGAGGCCAGCAGGGCCTTCAGCAGAGGAACACACACCTCTGGTAGGTGCTTTATCACCTCCACATCGGCCATGTTGAAACCCACAGCTGACGGCTGGCACACCACCAGCGCTGTCAACTCAAAAAATACAGAGCCAAAAACATCTTGTTCCAGAAGCTGTGAAGAAAAGTAGAAAACAGTGAACAAAAAAAACAAACACCACAGCATCATTTGCTTTCAAAAGTAGAATCGAGAGATTTTCTATACATGCGAGTGGCTAAAACTCCACACCTTCCAAAACTCCTGGTCACATTTGGTGAGAATCATTGCAGCAAACTCCAGCAGGCGAACGATGATGGTGCACTTGCTGTAGTTGTACTGGTCCACCTCTCTGGGGCTGAAGTGGGAGGTCTTCTGGCCGAGAAGAAAACAGCTCTCTGCTGCTGCCAGTTCGTGGGTCGCCAGCTCAGTCAAGAAGAAACCTATGGCCTTCAGAAAGCTCGAGTGTTCTTTGGAGCCTTGGGAATGGAAGAAAAGACCAGAGATCATTGACCAGGCTGTTAGAGAAAGGTATACCAAACCCTGCACGCAAAGGACCTTTCATGCTGGAAAATGAGGAGGAGCAAATTTAATAAAGGTTGTTAGTGCAGAGTGGAGTGCAGAGTCTGGCTGCTTCCCAACATGGACATGCATGTTTGTTTCTCCTTGGTCTAACTTTCGACTGGCATGTTATCATTACATTAATGAAGACAAAATCATGTCAGAGTCGTGCAGTACTGTACGATTAATCCATTTAATACTGAAACAGCTATTTTAACGTGTGATGTCTAAACTGGGACAGGCAACAATTTTGAAACAACTTTACCCTTTCTAAGCTATAGCATTTTTTAAGAGATATACATCTGCATGTTCCGCATATGTTGATGACCAATCAGAAGCCTCACTGACCAGGAGATGATGCAGGACAGTGGGACGTCATGACAAATTTACTCTATGCCAATATTTGTGATGTGTCAAAATGCATGTCATTGAGGTAATATTATTCAGGTTTTATGTAAGGGATAATGTACAGTGAGCCAGTCATTATTCCATTATTGTTTCACATCGGGGCATTGATCACTCAGTCGGGGCAGATTTTGCAATAAGACTAGCTTGCTGAACATTACACCACTTATTACACAGCTTCTTACCAAATATATTAATCATTTTTAAATCAATATTTTGTGTCAGGTGATTTCATTACAGGCTAAACTAATTTACAAGCTTATGCCAAAGAAGTAGTCTGGCAGCACTGTCTGCAATAACCAAGGAGTACCATCTTTTTGCCAAAATGTGTCGCCAGTTAATCTGATCTGAACTCAACAAAATGGACCGGACTTCTTGACTGCAGAGTGATATTATTAGATGTGAAACATCTGTCTGTTATGTGAAACAGCGATCTGTTATTCAGAAGGGTATGAATGGTAATTAATAGAGATGGGACGATATGCTTAATACGATTCGATAGACAATATGGGGTTCACGATTCGATACAACCACAATACGATGTAATGAAAAAACGTTCAATGACAACAAAGTCTGGCTGTGCAGAATTATGTTTACAAACACAAATCTTTCTAGCAATGGTCCTGTCTTGCTGGAATGTAAACAATTTAAAAATGTCATCATGGGGCGCCCAGGTGGTGTAGCGGTCTATTCCCTCGCCTCCAACACGCAGGTTCGCGCCCCTGTGTTACCGCCGGCTTGGTCGGGCGTTCCTACAGACACAATTGGCCGTGTCTGCGGGTGGGAAGCTGGATAGGGATTTGTGTCCTGGTCGCTGCACTAGCGCCTCCTCTGGTCGGTCGGGGCGCCGTTCGGCAGGGAGGGGAAGCGGGAGGAATAGCGTGTTCCTCTGCACGCGCTACGTCCTCCCGGTGAAACTCCTCGCTGTCGGGTGAAAAGAAGCGACCGGCATGACTCCTCACGTGTATCGGAGGAGGCATGTGAGAGTCTCGACCCTCCCCAGATTGGCAGAGGGGGCGAGGCAGCGACCGGGACCGCTTAGGCAGGGAAACAATTGGATGACCAAATTGGGGTGAAAAAGGGGGGAAATTCGAAAAGAAAA
>OMOV01092757.1:0-14972 GCA_900312565.1 Beryx splendens
TAGCGCCCTACATTGTAAGTCTTCTCATTGACAGCACAATTAAGTAAAACAAAGTTTGGCAATGCTTCCAGCAAACTTCTTCCTCCTAAAACAATTATGGACTAACAGTCTAATGAAGGTCTGGTGAGAGTTAGTGTTGCTCTTGCACTGCCACCGACCTCCCACTGTCTGGCTCATTATGTTAAACTCCTATGCAGATCCAGCCTCGCTGATCAATCTCAACTCTGCAGAGATCCGCGTGTGTCACAGAGAAAAACAGTTCCTGACTGCTATCGACTGGCTGTCATAGCACTTAGCTTGGAGAATATAGATTTCCATCAGATTAGTAGCAGCAAATTTCTGATTGCTCTGAAATAATCTATGTAAAGTTCAGGAGGCGGATTCATAGTAGCACACAGGTCTATTGATTGTGTGTGTGTGTGTGTGTGTGAGCGTGCGTGCGTGCATGTGTGTGTGTGTGTGTGTGTGCGTGATAATGGGCCTCCTTAACACAGGGTTACCATGGACAGGCATGCTTCCAAAGCTTTGTGTTTCCTTCAGCACGGTTTCTACTTTTTAGCCAAGCTGCAAAGTCAAAAACCACTCTATCTTCAAACACCAGTTATCTTCTTTTGTCTCTATTTAGAAGTAGAGTTAGGCATAAGGTCTCCCGTGAGGTGGCGGTGATGAGTTTCGGCGTTGCAGCTCGGCCAGAAGGTAACAAGCCTTTGGCAACTGCTGCTTCTTTTTTCTTTATGGCGGATGGTCGCTCTGAATGGTAGAAATACCAAGGTCACACTGCCATAGTGACGCTTCGTGAATGAGCCGGAGGGCGGCGCCCTGATCTACAAGCTCGGCTACAACACACTGTACACACCTGATTTCACCATTTACTCGCAGTTCAAACTTCAAATGACCTATTTAGGGCTGGTGGACAGACACTTTAAGACTCGGCTGAAATAAATCTCTCCGTCTGAGGTCTGCTCACATCACAAAATGTTTTGGTTTATTATCGTAGTTGGAGCTAAACTGTAAGGATTTTTTGGGAAGATTTCTCCAAGTTGTCAAAGACAGGCGTTGAGGGTGTATGTTCAGAGTGTATGTTTGGTTTATGTGGTAACACAGATATTCCAGTTATAATTCTATTTAATTGAAAACATCTACCTGAAAACTTCAATGACATGTTATCCCTACGAATTTTCCCCTTTTCATCAATATGTGACTCAGTCTGTGCAAACGTTCATGGAATTGTCCGGGATGGTAGGAATAACATGTGAGTTTGAGTTTTGCTGCAGACATTCCCCAGCGCCGGGTCACGGCTGTGCACAGGTCCATGGAGTATAGACTCCTGTTGTTTTGGGGTATTTAGAGCGCACTCACCAGTCAGACCAATTACCTCTGTAAGATGGTGGCTCCCAGTCAGCCCACCTCCACCTCCACCTCCACCTCCCCACAGCAGCACCACTTCTTTCCTCAGTCCGCTGCAAGGCGAGGAAGAAGACCCAGTTTCAGTCTAAACATTTAAAGGGCACCCACTCTTGGGAATAGCAGTAGTTGAATATTCTTTTGTAGTTGTGAAATGGGTGAATTCAGCTCACTGAGCCCGAAGGTACGGCACATTCCCTGCATGTGATATCATTTGTCAGCAAAACTCCCAAACCTGCTTATTACATTTCTGAGGAGGGGAGTGATGGCTGATGATTGACAAGATGTGTTGATTATTTGGTGAATGTGATAAATTATTGCATATAGATCACAAAACTATGAGCTTATAGGGAACTGAAGACCTGGACACTCCCCTGGTGTGATTTCTTTTCTGTCTTTTCTCTTTCTTTCTTTTGTTTTTTAATTTTTTTGGGGTGGATATGGCTTCCAAATAGATTTCTGACCATTTTTATTTGATGTTTGCTCTCCATTGTAATGATGAAAACTACCATGTGGACTCACTTAGGACAAGGTATGGCCACACTAGATATACAGTATATACAAATATACCTGCCATAACCAAGGTGTGGCACTCAGGCCTCAGTACGTTACACAGCTGTTTCACTTCGATGTTGCATCCTCCCTAAAAAACATTCACTTGGTCCTGATGACGTCACTACCACATCTTTGATAGCGATGCTCAGTGGCCAGATTTATCAAAAGACGTGTTTTATGGGATTTTATACACAAATCTTTCAATTCAGCTCTTCTAGATGTCATGTGACACGTGACATACTGTAATATTAGCCATTGAAATTGTTTTGAAAGCGATTGTTGCCTCCGCCAGTCACAGTCAGCCAAGTCAGCTGAACTGTAGGACAGCACTGAAAGCTGGAAAGGAGTTCTGTAAGAAAGCCAATGTATGCCCTTATAAAGTAAAGAAACTACTTTTTTAATAACCCTCTGTCTCATTTGTTAGTATGAAAAGAATCCACGTGTGTTGTTGCGACGGCCTTGCACCGTTTTTTGAGAATGAACTCTCTAAAATCTAAATTTAAACTCTCTGGATTCCAATCCGGAGATACTGTCACACCGAAACACCCGCTAGTCCTCACTCTCGTCTCCCGTTCACAGGGCTAAACACAAAGCTGTTGTTATTACAATACTACGTTTTCAGCAGAGCAGCGTTGTGGCAGGGAAGGATATGCATGTACACACTGCCATACAGTGCGTCCTGTGCTAGTAACAGACTTCTGACATTAATATGCAAACTACATGTGGACGCTGAGTGTATATTCAGTGGCAGTGCTATTGTTTTGTGGTCATGGTCACACTGCAGGCCCAAAAAACTGTGGTTTTGTTACTTTTCTTTTCCAGGAACCTTTAACATCATAGAAAAAACAAATGGTCAGCATTTCTCCCTCAGTTACGCTAAAGTCTAAGTCTACACATTAAGTAAGTTCCTCTCTCAGTATGGTAATGGATGTATTTGTGTCTGTGCAGTGCAGGATCTGGTTTCAGTGCTGATAAAGGTCTACGGTACTCCTCATTGTTTCCACACTTTGTTGGTTTAGTCAGGATTGCCTCTCAAAGTTTAAGGAACCCAGACTTTAGAAGATAGTAGACCCTCTGAGCATTAACTTTCCAGTTAGGCCTAATTAAACTGATTCACTAGATCCTAAATCCCAAGGCATGATTATAAACCTAAACTGTACAGTAGTTTTTATATCCAAGGTGGAGCCAGTGAGCATTTCAACTTCCTACCAATCTATTTTGTCGAACAACGAATATTGCAGCAAGTGTGAGTAAAGTGAAAGTCAATTGTTGTCGAAAGTCAAACCTGTGCAGTCGGTCATAAATGATAATAATTAATCAAATCACTTTATCAATTACATTACCTTTCCTTACCTTACATTCCTTTCAAATTGGTAAAGGTGAGGTTTGGCTATGCAGGCAGGTTAATAATTATCCACTGATTGGCATATTTGCAGAACAAAACAGACTGTAACACTGTAAGGTTAACACGGAGGCAGTTGCT
Source organism: Beryx splendens (assembly GCA_900312565.1). Classification (NCBI taxonomy): domain Eukaryota; kingdom Metazoa; phylum Chordata; class Actinopteri; order Beryciformes; family Berycidae; genus Beryx; species Beryx splendens. The sequence continues at coordinate 3,443 of OMOV01092757.1, forward strand.
GTTCTGAAGAGCATTCCCCCTCTGGATGATATCACAGTTTCTTCCACACTGTATTTATTCCCATCACAGGATGCCGTTTGAATCTCCCTGTTTGCAGAAACTCAGTATTTAATTGCTCTGGTTAGTCTGAAGTTTGCCAGTGTGAAGTTAAGATGGGAAGGTTTACATGAGGTCGTATAGCAGATGGACTTTGTCAACAGTCATTAAATTTGCCATCAAGGCTTTAAGAGACATAACCGATGCTCATGAAAAATTTAAAGAGAGTAAAAAGCTGGTGAATAAGATAATAACACACACACACTTACAAACATACACTATGTTCAGTTTATATGCTTTTCTTTTGTGGCACAGCGCCAGTTTGCAGAGTTTGTGGCAGTTACTTGTCCTTGTTAGTAGACGTTCAGTTTACTTACTTTGGGGATGCAGAATTGCGCATGTGAAAGCAACTCATACAGACAGGACACTACACACACACACACACACTGTCAGTGCAAGCATATCAGAGGTGCCAGCCCAGGTATAGCTGTGCGATTATACTGTGAGGCTCTGTGGTTTTTCCCAGACGCTGGTGAGAGAGATTCAGAGGCCTGTGGCGCCCCCGTGTGGAGTGGAGCAGCATTGCAGTTCCTTCATGCTCTGTAGGTTAGCGTGGACTGTGAGGTGTTGTAGTATATTATGGTGTGCGTGGGTGTGTTTCCTGCATCCCACAAGATATGCAAAAACAATGCAATAACTATGTCTGTATACAAGGTTCCTGAAGTAAATAGAATACGTGTGAAAAATGGAGAAAAAATCATAAAGTTGTTTTTTTTCCTGTTTGTTTTTAAAAGTAAACTCAGTGGCTCCCGCCCCGGTGAAACCTAACATACTTGAAACCAGGTGCATTGCAGTGCAGTACAGTAAAGATGTATTTATTTATCTCTCGTGCCCGAGTGTTGGATCTACATGGACAGTCAGAAATGTGTTTTGAGACAGTGAGCTGAAGTTGGTGTTTTTGCTTCTTACGGCTTGAGACGACTAACTTTAACTCCCTGCCCCGGCACTTACTGGCTGTACCCTTTCCTCTCTTGTTTATTTCGAGTTAGAGTTTTCTAAATGGGATTGAGCTACCTGGGTGTACCATCAGTATTGCATGAGGTTCACATTTTGACATTTCAGTGTGCCAAGTTTTTGTGGTTGTTTTGATCGTTGTTTTTTTTATCAGGTAATGTATCATATCACATTTTGACATTATGACAGAGTAGCTGTTTCTATTTTAGTGTATATAACAACTTTATTCCTTCTCTAGGGAAAGCATTTTGATTGTGGGTAGCAGTGGCAGAGCTGTGGAAGGTGATTTTGCATATCTTGTGTCCATGTGGCTCCTGGTTCATGATCTGACTTTTGTCCCTGAGCGGCACAGAGCTTATCTTTTTATGATAGTCTAGTCACGGGAGTAACAACATGTATCTGTGTTTTGCTCGCCTGCTGCGTCAGCTGTGTCACAAGGGGTTACAGATCAGGTTTTCTTTCCCTCCCTACATGCAGCCATAATCTCTTTTTAGCCTTTCCTCATTTTCTCTTCAGCTTCTACCCTTTCCTCCTCCTGCCACGGGCAAGACAGACCAATGGGAATGATTTGTATGTAACAGACAGGATTGAATTACTCATAATTATAAGTGTAATGTCTGTTATATTGCAGGTATATAGAGTGCACTCACTTACCAGCTGATCAGCTCAATAACAATTGACTTACACACACTTGTGAATCCCCATCCAGTCCCTACCATAGTTTCTGTAAACCAGATATAAGCATTTATATTTTATTATTGTTAGCCTGCTATGTTAGCCATGTTAATGTATTTGGTTGTCTCCGCTGACAGCAGACTGCAAACTGGCAGGAACTGATAACTTTGCATTGCAAACAGGCGTTAAGAGAAACTGATAGCAATGCTAAGCAGTTAGAACTCTCATGGGCGATGTGAATCTGCACACACACACACACACACTTTCTCTGTGTGTGTTGATGCTCAGACTACATATAACTCACTACCATCCCAAACAGAGCATGAAACAAATTTTGGCTAGTGGACTCTGAGTTTCAGTGGATTTAAACTCTAAATTCAGTGTGGAAGCTGCAGTTCAAATCAGCTGCAGTTATAACTTGACCCAGATTTAGCCGGTGCCTTGTGCTTATTTCAGACCTCAGTCGTATTGCCACACCCAGGGGTCCAGCAGTGTTTAGGTCTGAAGCGGAGCTAGAGAACAATAGGCCTGATTTCTGTGTGAGCGTTTTTTGTTGGACGACAATCTTTGGTGGCGGCTGAGGACAATGTGTTTCTGGGAGGAACAGAGCGGCTGTTTGGATTGTGTAAGGATCTTGGAGGTGACGAGGTAGATGGATCCTAGAATGTTTTTTGGGGGAAGGGGTCGTTCAAGGTTTCTGATGGTGTTTGGCTTTCAGGGTGGTATATGTACTGAGGTGGTGAATTATGTATCCAAGTAACTGATAATGTTTTATGTGCATGGGTTTCACTCTCCAAGGGTATAAAGTATTGGTCCTATGTGAATGATAATATCTTTTGTCTCACCACTAGCCGATGATTGTATATTTTTATATACCGTATATAGCAAAATATATATGAATATATAGTATTTAATCCACAGAATGTTAGGATAAGGAAAAGGCAGGACACTTCTTTGGGAATGTATTTACTGAAATGAAAATATGTAATGACTTTAAATTAATATGAATTTATTGAACTATGTCCCACTTTACTGACTATATTTTTTGGCCAAAAGGGACCAACAGGGAGTATTGTAGTGACATTTACTGAGGAGGAGACGTTGGACATGTTGAGCTGATGGCATGTATCAGATGAGCTTTAGGACTTCTCACAGACAGGCTTCCCATCCTTAGAAATAAGGCTTGGCTGGTCAGAACTGGCTTTTCCAGAAATCCAACCAGAATAGTAGAAAGCATACTTCCTGGTGTATCTCGTCTTATCTGGTGTATCATTGTGATGATTGTTGTTCCGTTTTTGAAAGGACTGCTTTGGCACAGCGAGAGATGGTTGCGGATGTCCATGAGAGAGTCTGCTCTATCCAGTCCACTCCTGTTATGTTATCAGACATAGAAAACAATAGAGTCTCCAGATTCTGGTTGATTATCTGCCAGTTTACCAGCCACCAGCCAAATAACGGTAAGAGGGAGTTCATGTCCCACCTGGATTGCTGTTGTTCACTTTGAAGCAACGGAGAGATCTTAGTTCTAACAAGCTATAGCAAAAGAAACTGAAACTACGCAGAGGTTTACTGACTGTTTTGTGTTTTGTGAGTCGGTGGAGAGAAGTTGAACTACCAGCAACCTATCAGTGCAGGTCAGAGGCTGGACATTGTCTAACTGTAGCACTGAGAGACTCGTCTCTCACTAGTCCTACATCAGTGACACACACACACACATATACACATTTACAAACACAAACACACGCACATGTTGTTTGGGAGTTACTAAAGACGTCTAACCAAAAATTCAACCTATGAAGGACTAGATCTCTCTATGCTTTGAGCCATGAAAATCATGTAGCTTCTACTTTTTCTTCCAAAAAAGGATTTGGATGACTTGAACAACATAGTTTTAGAGAATTTCTGATTGGACACAGACAGGGAAGTAGTAGCTGGGCAGCTGGCCAATTAGATCAATTGTTCAGCATTGAGACCCAAGTTGATTTAGTCAGGCTGCATTTACGCTGCAGGCTCATATCTGATTTTCTTCTGCTATATGGCAACTTAGTTGAATCTCAACAGCATCAAATTAAATTCCATGTGTTTTTCCGTGTTTATACAGCAACGAGAGGATCAAATCATTGTTTTATCAGATAGATTTACAAATGGGACGGCAAATCTCATCAGAAGTGCTTTGTGGCACAAATCAGATCTGAACAGGTTAAATTCATATTGCATGTGATTTCATCTTTACAATAATCTGAGCCACAAAGGGATAAAAACTGATTTTCTTTTATGTCTGTGTGGAAGAAATAAGATTTGAGCTGCTCAGTATACACTCTCGCTCTTAAAAAGTAAGAGAACTGTGTGTTTCCCTGGACTAGGCAGCAGGATGTGTTGGAAGCGTCTCATCCCTCTTTTAGAGCGGAGCGTCGCAGACAGAGGGCCGGGCAGGTTGGCAGGACTCCTGTTATTTTTCCTGTCCAGGGCGGATCACTCAAGATGTTTCCTCATGCAGATCTGCCACAGTTGCGACAGATGTATGTTATATTTTCTCGTAAAGTGACTTGTTCGCCGATCGTCGTTTGATCCTGACAGAAATATTTTAAGATGACTATTTTGAATATAGATTTTATTTTATTTTTTTTCTAGGTAAAATCAGCATAGCCTGTTGTAGGACTCTAATTAAAGGTATGAATTCCCTTTCCTGGAGAAACGAGAGCGCATCACCTCTTTGTTTTGCCGATGAGATATTATTTTGACGTCGAGGCGTTGTCGACGCGTTGTCAACGCTGATGAATGCATTTCGGAAGTGGAAAAGGAAGTGAAAGAGGGAATCAATTATTTAAAAAAAATACGAATACATATTATAAATGTTTCCTATTTTAGATATTCTATATAGAAAAACTATATCGACATTATAAGATATCAAATGACAATTTGGAGTTGGATACTGCAGCCTGTAGGATGATTAACATTCATAGAAACGGTTTTCTTTCTTAAGGAAGATGCCCTGATCAGGTTTCTAGGTGCCATGCTGTGAGTTGTGTTAAACTCTACGTGCGCTGGCGTTTTCTATTGAAGGAGCGGAGGACAAAAACCTCGCTGCTTCTACCATCAGCTGAATGCTTCCCTGCAGTTTACACTTCACGCTTGATAAGTTTGCTTTGCATGCAGATTTGCCTTCGTCTGTGTTTTGTGCCGGTGCATAAGCAGGATTTTAGGAGTGACAGAACACATGCAATGGGATTACAGCAATCTAACTACAAGATGAACGTGACTGTGGTCCGTTATATTTCATAACATGGAGACACATTACAGATAATGTTGGGAAATGAGGCATTTACTAGCTGGATTATGATCAGGTAACCAGGCGATTGATTGTGAGATGATGGATAGAAGCTTTGTTTTATTATCAGTAATCGTTGTTGACAGCAAATACACCATGAACACAATCGTTCCATTTACAGCCAGTAAACTGGAATTAATTGTTTGACATCATATCGTATGGATTTTAGAGGCAAACTCATTCAAATGTCACTGAAAGTAATTCGATTACATCCTTAATTTGTGTAATCCTGTGGATTATGCTACTGGTTACTATTATAAAATGGTGATCAGTACTACGATATGTTTTGAATGTAGCCTTACCAACCCTTTGCATAAAGTACTGCACTTCCTGCATGCAAAGTCTTCACTCCTCACCTCTGAGCTCTTGGGAAGATTTGATTTGCTCACTGCAGAGACTGCTGGTGGCGAGCAGGATGGGATACGAGGGGCGACACCTCCCCCTCCATCCGTGTACATCCCCTCTGAAAGCTATCAAATCCATCTCCCTCTTTTATATTTGAACAAATTTTCCCAGGGTAGTGAGCCCAGAAATGAACCACATAGATGAGATGCACTTGTCCAATAGGTACATGGATATAGAAATAACATGTATAGATATAGAAATAACAGATAGGATAGCTAGATGAAAACCCACCTGTTGTGTAGCAGCACCTACAGCAGCACCTCTCTATGTGAACATTCAGAACGACTGTTAGTTTTGTCATGCTTTCTATTTATCGTTCATTCTTCATCGTTCACACTGATAAGCAGAGGCGGCGATATGAATCAGAACATGTACAGGAGTTCCCCTTTTGCACATATAAGAAAACCACAAGCTGATTGCTCCCCATGTTTCCAGGAGGCACTGAGAGGAGACGCATGGAGCTCCGCCACTCTTTGCCCACAGCTTGTCGATTCGCCGTTGAGGAGAGGGGTTTGATCCCTGCAGTCGTCAGTGTCAGCAGGACCTGGTGATTCTATACCAGCTAGAGTTTCTCATGTTCGGCAGCGTCCCGCCATCGCCGCGCATCCTCAGCCAACACTTCTCGGTTGTAGAGACGCTGCAGCGACATGGCGTCTGTGATACGGACTCTCCATCATCGGCTCGTCCTCCATTTTCAGTACTTTCTGCTTGGAGTGGACTGAACGTCTCTGTCTCCCTGCATCTGCTTCTTCCCTGTAGTTTTACTAAATAAGAGCTAACGTTACTACATGTTGCACCATGAATGATCATTGTTTCTACGCTGTTGTCCCTCACATAGGATGCTGTGTCATTCATGTTAGCGCTCTACCATATCTGAAATAACCACACTACATATGTGAAAGTTATATTTAGGCTGTTGGTTTATGTTTGGACATGTTTCCGAGTCTTTAGCAGCCCTTTGTGGAAGAAGATACAGATGTTGGAGATCTAGCTAGCTTTCTGGCCGTCTCCTTTTTGACTGATTTCTACAGACGTGAAAGATCTCAACTGAACTCTTTGCTGGCACAAATCAGATCTCCGCATGGTCGTCGAGACTGGGAAAAGTCGGATTCCGAGTGGTTTCGTTCTTGTTTGGACGGCCGTGAGGAGGTCACAGCCATGCCACAAAGAGTTCAAGACAAAGCGGTCTTGTATGTCTGTGTAAACGCAGCTGTAACGGATGCGTCGGCCCATTTCAGAGCATCAGACTTTTAGGTAAAGAGCGGTTGCGTTTGACGTAGTTCTTGCTGGTGTGGAAAGGTCTGTTCAACAGCCTGCAGGCCGCATGACACTAAAAGTCTCCACTGAAACCAAGAGTAGGCTAGAGTATGTTTGATTCAACGGCAGGATGCACAGCTGGTTGTGAAGGCTTTTGTGTCCCATACCGGGTAAACACACTGCTCAGTAGTGTCTTATGATCTTGTTCATAGTTTTAGTTCACTACTCATGCAAAGTGTTTAAGGGCCGCCGACATGACTGAGCTGTTGTGTTGTTGTTTTTTCCATTGGAGAAAAGCCTGTTAATCCTCAAGTTTATTTTCTGGAGAGAGATATCCACACAGAGACCAACAACCTATTTGTTGTAATATTAGTAGTGGCGCTACTGTTAAATGTAGTATTTAATAACAGCACTATTTATGGTCAAAAAAATGAACTAGAGTGTGTTATTGTGCTTATGGTAGCTTTGGAGGCAGGTGGCCATTTTGTAACTGAGTTCGTTCATATAAGCCACTTCCCCTCCGCCATGTGAGGGATCCCATTGGTTCTGAGGTTGCTAAGTGACACTGGCCCGACCTCATTTGGTTTCCTCAGTTACCTTGTCTCCTTGGTGACGACTGCATGGTCTCACGGTTGACACACCTCTTCTTCTTCTTCTTCTGCTTCTTCTTCTTCTTCTTCTGCTTCTTCTTCTTCTCCTCCTCTTTCTTTTTCTAAAGGAAAAATCCTTTCTATTTTCCGTTTTGTTCATTCGTTTCATTTTAGATTTTAGAAAGGGAAAGAATACAAATGAAATAAATCAGAATATTAATTCAATCACTTTTCTACTCCTATTTTCAATAAAAAGTGAAATGAAAAACCAAACAAAAAGTTGATTTGTAAATAGGTGATGTACAGTTTGTATCTGTAACTTGTCAGTCTGTCATTGGTGACAGAGTCTGTCTTGCTTATAACGCACGCTACCAGTAAATAAAAAAGGAAAAAGTATATTTAGACTGTATGGTCCCTTGAAAGCAAGTTTTAAATTAATCTCTGATGTATATTCCTGTAACATTGCATTTTTATCTGAGGAATGATGTTATTAAAAAATTGCAAATAAATTGCATTTCCTACAGCTGTGGTTTTTGCTTTCCTTTTATGTCTGTAATCCACTGTGTAGATGTTTAATGTCTGGGTGAGGGTTAATGTTAGAATCAGGCCAGGGTTAGGCTGGACATCGCTCCAGGCTGTAGGTTTTTGTAAGGAGACCATATGTTCTTCTTTATGCTGTCAAAACTTTAATTTGTCTTATTGATGTCATCATGTGAACACCTATTCCTTTGCCGTGTTAAATCGCCTACAGCCCAGTAAAATCCTGTAGATTAAATATAAACATGGTTTAAAGGAACAGTTCATTCAAAATTAAAAATGCGGTTAGTTTTTTAGTTTCTGAGTTTATTTCGGTTAATTTTCAATATACAAACAAAATGACAAAAACAAAAAAAAGTGGTTGAGCAGGCAGAATTTTTCTACAGTAAAGCAAAAGGGTGTAAGCTGAAGCTCAAGCGTATTAACACCTACCCCTCTTACATTACAAAAACAGAATCATGGCAACAACCACACGGGTATACATATTAACATACTCACATTAACTTACATTTTCTATAGTGTATCGCATGATTAAATTATTCTTATACTGCAAGTTTTAACATTTTCAGAACAATTGCTCCACAGGTTCACCCCTCTGACTGACACACAGTGACTTGTTGCATTTGTTCGTATCTTTGGTTTTTCAAATATGAATATTTTCTAAGTGTTTCCCCATACCTCTGCACAGTAAGTCATGTATGGGACGAGTGAATAGCGGAGTGTGTATAATGACTTCTGGCTTAAGTAATCTCAAGCTTTATACAGTATTGCAATAGATTTTGACATTTTTGCTTTGATGTGATTTATGTGATTTCCAACGTAATTTATTGTCAATTGCTACTCAAGCACTGTATCAATTTCTACTTCATTTATTCTAATTTTCCTGTGAACGTTCGATGCCCGGTTTCCAAATATTATGCATTTCGTTTCACCAAGGTGAAGAGATAATGTATTTGCATCAAACCATTTTTTTTCTGCAGTTCTTTCTCCACTGTATCCAGAAGTTGTTTCAAATGTTCCCCACTACAAAATATAGCATCATCAAATAATATACAATTCAATGACTTTGAAACCAAGCATATATCATTAATATACAAAATGAACAGCAATGGTCCAAGTACCGAACCCTGTGGCATCCCACACGTAACCTTCAAAAGGTTTGAATTTGAATTATTAATATGGACATACTGATACCTGTCCTCCAGATAACTAGTTAACCAATCATGGGCCAGTCCTCTGATACCATACCTCTGTAATTTAGATAATATTTTGTGGTCAATAGTGTCAAAAGCTTTTTGCAAATCAAGAAATATCCCTACTGTTTCTCTCGGTCATCATCTTGTTAGTTGATCTGGTTAGTCTTATCTATTAGTCAATGTAACACCCAGGGAGGTTGCTGCCACAACTCCGCAGCTCCGCACCTTCTCCACAACAACTGAAGTCCGTGGGGTCCGGTTCTTTAGAGTTCCAAAAAGAGCAAAAAATATATCCACAAAACAACTCCATGCAGCTTGTGCAGCATGATCCAAATCTTAAGCCGGGCAGTGGTGGCCTAAAGGTTAGAGAGGCGAGCTTGTGCCCGGAAGGTTGTCGGTTCAATCCCCCGGACCGGCAGGATGAATCTGGGTGGGCAACGTGAAACGCAGCGCTTGCCTTTCCCTCATTACCACCACTGAGGTGCCCTTGAGCAAGGCCCTCAACCCCAGCCGCTCCGGTGGCGCTGCTCAGCGGCCAGCAGAGCAGACTGTGTTGTAGGCTACTGGTCAGCTTCCAGGTGTGAATGTGATCAGGGCGTTCCTGAAAAAGAGGGCATTGTTCTCTGGGAAGCTCTCCCTGAATAAATAAAGGCGAAAAAGAAGCAGCCAAACTATCATACTGTGAGTCAGCTGTTACACTTGAACTCTTCCTGTTCTGTCCACAGGCACAACAGGATGTGATTACTAACTCTGAGACCGGTCTGATGTCTCCACGGTGAGGTCTGATAAAATATGATTCATAGGAGCAAGAGAATGTGTGAGAGAAAGCTTGTGTGTGTGACTGGAGAGTATTTTTTTCAGGCAACACCTACCATTCATTACCCTCAGTAGGAATCATTAACCAGAGACGATATAGCCTACAGCCATAATAACCTTTGGCTTGAGGCTGAGCAGCTGCTTTGTTCTAGATGAATAGATCTAATTTCTCAATTTGCTGTGAAGAGGAAGAACAGAAGTGAGTAACGTTTTGTAATTTTCATCTCATTCACTTTGCTTTTTATCAGTTATTCACCTTAATGCCAGTTTTCTAAATATGTGCTTTATTCATTTATTAGTTTCAACTTTCTTTCTTTTTTAGCCAAAGAGGTTGCTCGATAATAATTACAACAATTCAAGTGTAGTGTAGTCATAGTCATGCAGTTTACATGTGTAGGACGAGGATGGGGAAGGCTACAGGGGGGACCGACTTTTATAATTACTCTGCGACGCGAGCCGCCAATTAAAGCTTGGTGAGGCGCATGAGGCTCGCGAGCAGCGCAATGAAGAACACTGTAGAAAAATAATATTTAAAAAATAAAATAAATGGACCTAGGAACACGGGGCTCCTGACTGCCAGGCGGCAAACTAACTAAGCTAAATCATCGCTGGAGCAGCTCCTGGCACCTTCAAAATATATCTTTGCAATGCGGACCGCTGTTCACTTCCCGTTTCCAACCGCGAGTGTCACGTTTCCAACCGCGAGTCAGCACAGGTTTTTTTGTTTTTTTAAACCAACTTACTAGTGTGCAGTGTTGCACAATCGACAGCAGTACATTTATGGAAGCTTTCTCAAGCCTATTACCCGCCGCCCCTGGGTGCAGGTATGTTTTAGTGTTCTGTAGACTATGCAACAGGCACAGAGCTGATGTAATGACTGGAACAAGGCATTAAAACAGTATGATGCGTGCGTGCGTGCGTGCGTTTTAGCCTTGTGTGACGACCCTCCCACTCTCGTGCTCTGCTTGCTGGTGCATGTTTGTCTGTCGTGCAGGAGCCTGGTGGGCGGGGTCGTCATCATTGCCAATGGAGTGCACCTGGGCCCGGTGAACTCCTTGGATTTAAGAAGCCTTCAGATATTAGATTAGATTAGAGTCAACTTTATTGTCATTACACATGTCACAAGTACAAGGCAACGAAATGTAGTTTGCATCTAACCAGAAGTGCATAAGCAGTAAATAACATAAATATGAATATACAGAAGTACAGGGTATGGAATGATATATAAATATTTACAGTAAGAAAGTGCAGATTAAAAAAGAATACTTAATAGTGCAGTGATGTCAGTTCAAGTCAATACAGTTCAGTTCAGTTGCCCTCTCCCTCCTCACCTATGCACACCTTTTGTGTTCTTTTGGTTTGATGTACTTTGTGTTGTCTAGTGATTTTCCCTGAGTTTTAGTTAATAAATTATTGTTTTAACTTTTGCTTTGGCGTATGACTCCCTCCTTGTTACTTCCTTGAGCCGGGTTGTAACATATGGGGGCTCGTCCGGGATCCATATGTCTGTAGCATATGGGGCCAAAACTTTTTTGTATCCTTAGTTTAGCAGTTGCTTTGTTTTGTTTAACTTTGGGCAGTCCATTTGCTAGCATGGTCAGTGAGAGGCTGCGCTGCAATGGTAGTGTTTTTGGGGAGTTATACGTCAAGAGTATAGGTTTTGTTTGGTTTAGTTT
>OMOV01092771.1:0-12060 GCA_900312565.1 Beryx splendens
CGGCCGTGTCTGCAGGGTGGGAAGCCGGATAGGGGTTTATGTCCTGGTCGCTGCACTAGCGCCCCCTCTGGTCAGTCGGGGCGCCTGTTCGGAGGGGAGGGGAACGGGAGGGAATAACGTGTTCCTCCGCACGCGCTACGTCCTTCCGGTGAAGCTCCTCGCTGTCAGGTGAAAAGAAGCGGCTGGCGACTGCACGTGTATCGGAGGAGGCACGTGCCAGTCTCAACCCTCCTCAAGAGCGACAAGAGGGGGCGGAGCAGCGACCGGGACCGCTTAGCTATGGGTATAATTGGATGACCAAATTGGGAGAAAAAGGGAATAAAATTCAAAAAAAAACAAAAAAAAAACAAAAAAAAGAATGCTCTTTGGAAACTATTAAGATGAAGGGTAGTATGACAGCAATTCTCGTTTGTTTTTTTTTACTGAGAAATAAAATACATGTTTATGTCTTTCTACTTTCATGTCAGTTTCTCCCTGACAGTTTTCACACTTAAGACATCGCATTGTTTTTCTGAAAGCGCAAGCTCAAGCAGCCAAATGTGCCCGCTCCTACATGTTGTTACAAACACTGTGTTTTCTTACTTCACAAAGAAACACTGAAGGACACACAAAAAACGTGTAAGCCAGTGAAGAAGTCCCAGTGCGGCTTCAAGGGAAAAAGTTTCTGACAGGTTTATTGGGGGACTTGGATCCAGGCCCAAGGGGTTCATAAGAACTGCTTAATACAAGATTGTTAAGAGAACTCAGATGAACTCTTTGACGCCAAGTCTGGAGCCAAGAAAAGCCAAGCCCTCAGAGATAGGAACTGAGCCCCGTTACAGTGGTGAATATTTTAGCACACGATATCAAGATAATTCTCTTTATCTGTCTCGCTCTTTTACCCGTGAACAGAATCCATTTAGGAGGTGTACCTCTCAGAGTCTTCTTGATGGCATCAAAGTCTGGGCTAATGGTTCGTGTTGGCACAAAGTGCATCTCCCTGCTGAGTTATTCTGTGCAGTCATCAGTCTTTAGTGCGGTTGCTCTATCTTTAATAATCTAAGAACCTTTTGTCCGCTGGACTTGAGTGCATCTAAGGGCACCGGCAGTCACAATGTACGTACTGTAGCTGTAAGGCAGGCGAACACATGTATGAAGTGCTTACGCTATCAAGACATGGGAGAACAGCACATATTTACATTGAAACGAGGATGTGTTTAGCGTGTATAATTGGCCCTGTGCAAGGCTGGCTGTTTATGCAAAGGTTATACTAATGAGTATCGCCGCAAGAGAATCCTGGTGCGCAGTGCAACAAAAGACCCACAGCGTTCTGTTTCGCCCACTTGTTAATGTGTGCTATGAGGCTAGCGTTGGACTAAATATGCGCCGCTTTGTTAAATCCAATCCAAAAAGCACACTCTGTACAAAACTGGTTAAAGTTTTTCAGCTAAGTATGCCTCTCCGAAGTCCAAAGGAGCACATTTTTGGGGGGGTGGGAGCTGAGGATGGTTTGAAATACAGGTTTAGTCAGGAGTAGTTTGGGTAATTTCACTGCTTTCAAGGTTGCTAATGGACATCAGAAAGAACAACGTGAATCAAGAGCTACATCTTGAACTTCATTCAAAAGTGACAAATGGAAAGGAGGACTCAAACACAAATTGCCACAAAAGATAAAAGTTGTATTTGAATGCCGATACATGATGATATCTGCTGACATGCAAACTCACACGTTAATCAGATCGACATGCACTGTACTGAACTGCATGGTTATATAAAGTATATAGATAAGTATCATTTTAAAATAATATTCCTGAACTTGCTTCAGATCTCATTTTGAGAGATTTGAATTAGTATTTCCTTTTTCTCATTAATTTAAACAGAATTCTGTATCACAATAACTTAATCATTATTTCATGTTTCTAGTGCAAGATGATAAATAATAATATTGAATTATTGCCCAGCCCTAATTGCAATAAGCAATAAACACTTATTTATTCTAGCTTCTAGTTTTTCCTTCTCATTTCTGATTTGAGCTATTTAAGCTTTAAGCCTTTTTATGATTGTGTTGTTCAGGCAGCAGTTTCTAGGCCTTTACGTTTGGAAAAGGCTTCACTGCTGGATTACTCCACAACCCTACACAGAGTATCTGATGATGTACGTACGGTGCTGACAGGTAATAGTGGATGAGAAGATGAGTTTCAGTGAGAGGCAATATTTACATTTTCATTGGAAATTTCAGTATTACCGTTGTACATCTTTCTCATCTTCACGGTTTGATACCTTCCAATGAGCCCGGGACTGTATCTATACTAGATTTAAGTTGGGTAAGGTACGGAACGCCGGGCCTTCAGTCAATAAGCCATCATTTCAGACTAAGCTGTAGAAAGCGAGACAGCTTGGCAGATCGATACCGTATTCCTCTGCAGCAGTGAACCTACAGCCTCTGCACAGGTTTAAACAGGGGAAACCGGAGGGTTGTTTGATGCAGTGCGAGTGTGTTGTCAGAGTGAATGACCCTTTCAATGAAGGTGGAGTCACCCATTTCCATTTTGTCCGTACTGTATGACTTCTAATGACACGTCGACAAAAGGGGTCCGTTGACTTGAGTCATTTTAGAGTCACAGTACAACACAGAACGTTCGTTTGAGGCCGGTCTGCATAGTTACAGCAGTTGGATGATTGGGGTCATTTTTGAGTTCTTGGCCCTAACTCTCCTTCTGATTCACTTAAGGCCGCACTGTTTGAGCACCAGCTGATCTATGGTTCAAGCATTACTGTTACTCAAAATCAAAATTCCACATGTGGCATATTATGGAGTAGTGCATCTCATCTGTTTTGACCAGTGGAAACATGGCGGCTGTGCAAAACTAGAAAGGAGAAAAATCATTTTGAAGATAAATGCTACTGTACAGCCCATTGCTTTTGCAGTGTGTGACGGCTTTAATCCACTTACACCGTGCGAAGAGTCATGAACAGGCAGGTATCAGCTTTGGATCACTGTGTACAATACAGCAAGCGATTTAACTAGGTAAAAATATAAAGTCTGCTTTTAGAGAAGAAACCACACATCAGCATTAACCAATGAGCTCTGCTGAGTCCCAGTCTATTTTTATCACCCCGATTAAAGTAGGAGGGTAAAGATGAATGCCTATTCAAGGTGGTGGGAACATGTGCTTAAAAAATGGATATAGCGGATACAAAGAAGAGAGGCTATCTAATATTCAGGTGTGATAATCTCGCAGGAAGCTGTTGAAATTACATCTTCCAATTTATCTGTCTCTTTCTCCACATGTTTTGTGAGTTATAAGTATTGTGCTTGTTAATCAGATCACGTTTCTCCCTCTTCCCTGCTCAGCCGGTTACGAAAGAAATGTGATCCAATATCTGAAAATGCGATTTAATGAACCTTTTCTGTGCCCAGTCCACAAGACTGGGATGTAGATTATTGTAATGAATAAGAAGATAGAGCTTTGCTTTGAGAGAACGTCACTAAAATGCAGATGATGGCTTGAAAGCCGTTAAAGTGTGCTTAATTTATCACGGTCTATTACGGCATGTACAAGCGTTCATGATCTAGGCACTGCACTCGTTTTTCCAAACAACTACACAGCCTGTGGTTTGAACATACTGTGTGGGTGAAAATACATTGGACTCGATTTACCGAGCAATATATAATATTTCTACAGTGAGCATTGCTAATAACATAACCTAGAACATTTCATCATCTAAATCAAACAAAGGATAATACAGTTGTTGACATGCGGGCTATACAGTATGTCATTCTTGCCTTGATCACGGTATATGCCTAGGAATATTGTTAGGCATCTTTTTCCCACTGAGATATCGGCTTGTCGTTTCGTTTGTATTCATCACCGTCATGGGCTTGTATCTGAGAAGGTATCCCACGATAATGAGCGCGTTTATGAAAACTGCCAGGTAAGATTTAGCTCCACTGTGCTAAAATACTATACAGTCTCAAAGGCAGAGTTTCCTCTGTAGATGCTGTGCTAAAGCACACTGGAGTAATATTTCAGAAAGAAGTGTAGCACCTCAGAGATCATCATGGTATTGTAACATCAAATGTCTTCACTAGAGATAGATTTTTTTTGGTATATACACTGGAAGCCTATGGCAGTGATGAATCATCACAAAACGGGTACCACAACTCTCCCCGGCTCTCCCTGGCCCTGACCCTGGCCTTGCAAGCCGGACAGAACGTGGTAAGTTTATCACAGCTAAAAGCACATCTGCAGCTCCGCCCTATAGGATGGCTGCAATGAGGTGGATCCTCTGCCAGCCCCATCAGCTTTGGAGGTGTTTCTGCTGTCGCTGCAAAAAGGTTATTTCTACTCGTGCAGCCGTAGAACGCTGTATTTCCCTTTTATACCCTGCCCTTTTATAATTCTCCTCACAATCGTTGACTGACACGTTAGCAAAATGCCTACACGAGCTGCAAGCGAGGGGAAGGCTAGTATAGCTGACTATAGGCTCGCGACCTCGCCAGGTAAACAATGCCAAAACTCTTACAATGGAGAATAATTTCCATGACACGAGCCAGCGGCATGCATGTATGTTTATGTCGTACCAGCCATTCTGATTGGTTTCACCTATTTTGCATAATGCAAAGCAGCAAAGCCTGCAGGGGTTTTTTTGTCAGAGAGGTGAAGGCCAGTTGAGGGTGATATGGGAATAATCATATCTTATCTGGCATGCAATGTCACGTCCAAAACACTGTTACTGTCCAGTAAGCATTTGGGTAAAGTTTATATATAGCTACATAGTGCTGATATTAATTCACATTTTATATCTGATCCATATTTAGACCTACATGCAGAGCTACATATTTAAAAAGTATTAAATGATTTATAATTTATTTTATTTTCAAATTATTCATTTTTACAAATGATGTATAAATTATTTGTTGATTATTAAAAAGTAATGCTTAAATGTTTCATAAATTCTTTATTATTAATGCACTAGATTGTACTCATGTATAATACATGATTTGTTAGTATATTTGTTGATAAATCAGTTGAACTGTTGTACAGATTTTTGCAGTCCTTAAAGCTACACGAAGCAATTTTTTCTGACAACTAGCGGGTGACAGAAACCGCAACACATTTTCTAAACACACGCAGCGAAGCTACCGGGTGGAGGAAGCCCTTAAGGACAAACTGTGCATAAAGGATAATTGCTAAAATAAACATGCCTACATAGAAATATCACCGGTTACCAGTCTCGCTTTGCCAGATTTTTCTCTCGCTGAAGGTCACATGTCCCACAATGACAAGTGAAGAGGCAGGTAGCAACTTTACTATTTGATTACTCGGGCCGAATTTGACAGCAAGCTTTAGAAAAGAGGTGAAAACAGCAGCACAGCTGGTCGGCGTGTGTGGCTGTCTTTGTCTATATCATTACGTCTCAAAGAAATCTCCACGTAGCACACGTTAGTTTCAGGACTGGTTCTAAATAATCTACAGCTGAGGCTGTTCACCACATGTACAAAACCTGATGAACAACGTCATAATCACACAATCATTCAATCCAAAGAACTGCTTTACAATACAACATATCTTCAGCATCACCGTTTCTCAGTTCTCATTTTGTTTACCTAAACGTCCTTTTACAGAAAAAAATCTGCGTGATAAAAACATTATTTACTGCAGGAGACGCATGGATCAAATCAATGCCCCAGTCCAATGACCTTGGATGTTCAAGGTTAAACCACATAAAGGAGAGCTCACAACCAGTTATGACGAGTATACTGAACTCAACTGAACCACAGCATTATATATATATTTGTGATTATTATAGATATGTTTCCCTGCAAAGTACGTATGAAAGGATGATAACTATGTGGTCTCTACCTATCGCATGATATATCAGGGTTTGCCTTCCTGTGGCTCACTGGATGACAGCCTGTTTATTCATGCATTAAGCCAACCACTCCCTATGAACCTGCCTCAGGGTTTATGCTCTCCTGTTAACCTTTGGCTTTGGGAGCAAGTGATCAGCCTCTCCATCCTCTCTTGCACCCGCGGTGGACGATTCCAGCAAGGTCAGTCTCCTTCCTATTGATTACTCTGCAGATCAGCGGCGGTGTCCAATAAAGTGTAGAGCCAAGGACTGCTTAACCCAATCACTGGAAGCCAACGGGACTATTTCATTGCCTGCGTCGTAGTGTACAGAACTTTATGATCTGGAACTAATTGACATCCGGCTGCAATGCTGTAAAACAAAGTGGACTGTTCGGACATATTTAGCATCCGGGTCTTGATGTAATCAAGATGGTAGATTCAGCAACACGGCGGCGCGGGTTTACGACGCACGTTTCAGAAATGAGGACGTTTGTGCTGGGTCAACAATTGTCTAGACGGAAGAGATAATTGTAGGGTGCAATTTGAAAATGAAAAACAAGTAAATAAATCAAAACTTTAAAACTAAGGTGTAATACAGCTGGGGAACCAAAATATGTCCAAATTACTACCAGTAGGATTATTGGGCTCTATGAAATATTTGTTAATTAATGTCATAAATCTGCTGTGTTGATACCTTAAAACTCACAACTCTTCTAATCAATGCTCTTTAAGCAATTAGTGTAGCTGAAGAGAAGACAGACTCCAGAAAAGCTTGAAAGGAGAGGAAGGAAGACCGAGGAGAAAGAGATAACAAAGATAAACTTGCGTCATAAATTGGCAGTGTGGAAGTTCAAGAACTTGTTCCCCTGCCAACAAAGACTCGGAGTTGCCTGGTTACCGGCTGCAGCGTGGAAAGTTGGGAGAGAACAACGGCCTTTGTAAATTGCCTCACAACCTTTGATGACGGACTTTTGGTTCGTCAGTCTCCCCATAGTGCTGGACACACTTGGTTTTTTACTTTAGATCCGAAACCATTCACACTGCATCAAGTGCCTTCATAAAAGGGAGTTTTTTTTTAAACAAACAAAATATAAATACATAAATATAATGACAAAATGTGTATTGTAATTGTTTAGAAATCTCTGTCATGTGGTAATACTTTATAATAACCCTAATAAATGCTGCATTCATCATCATTTTGTTTATTTATTACTCATTAAATTATTAAATAGGTAATCTGCCAGACTCTTGTTTTAATTTTTCTGTGATTTTGGTGACATCTTTGTTGCTAAGCGCTCGTGGTGTTTTTGCACCGAAGCAGAGATCACATGTCAAACAGCATGTCCGGTGATGTGACGTCTTTTTCCTTGGATTTGCTATCGCTGCTATCTTCCATCTACTCCAAACAAGCTGCTGTTGCTGATTCTAGTCATGTAAAATGCATGATTTCCCGTGCGCCAGAGGATTTTGGTAATTACTATTAATAGTAAATGATATAATGTACATTACATTCAATCAATCATTTATATGTGGTAACCGTAACAGACTAAATCTATGATTTCTGACAGCCTTAATTTGGTGTGTGTGTGTGTGTTGGTGATTTCTTATTACCTTGTGTTTATTGGAGTACTTGAATGATTTGTAAATCATTTGCAAAATATAAACAAGCATGTGAGGGGGTCTGTGCAAACTATTCAAATAATGATGGACTTGTTTTTTTCAGCTGTGTGCATGTAGGATATTTTCTGGCCGCATTTTATTGACATTTTACTTAGCAAGATCTTAGCATTTCACTTAGCTCTTTATTTTTATCTTGATCGGTGAGAGAAGTGTTGCCTCCCTACAGAGCACGTCTTGGAACGGACTGGTTTTGTGCTTTCAAGGAATCAGTTTTTGTTTAAGATGAAAAGCATGAGCACAGTTACAGGACAGGCTCTATCTTGTTAATCATGTTTTAGTGTGGAGGGCTGATGTGTTGTTGGATGAGTTTGTTTCATATCTCAACACTAGATTCGATTCTGTATTTGTCAGTTTGGAAAAGAGTCTAGACGGCATTAATTTTCTGGATGTTCCCCTTACAAAGCAGCCTGGTTGTCTAGTTTCATAACTTGCTGTTCTCATCAAGTTATCATGTCAAATCAGTCAAAAGAAGTCTAAATTGTTAGTAAGGTATATAGAGATTTAGGTGAATTTGTACCAACGACTTCAAAGAACAATAAGAAAACATGCTTGAAGGGTTTTGTGAGCGAAAGTATCCTACAGAATGACTCACATAGGCACTCAGTAAAGTTGAAAGTATTCTTAGAGAACGTCTGTTACAGGAATCAAAGAGACATAAAAAAACAAGTTTCCTTAACTATATATACTCACACGTGACACCTTCCACCATCAATGGTCAACAAACACTGGTACATCCTTAAACATGCAATACGTGATATCAGACCTTCAAACCAACTCTGAAACTGATGTGTGCTAGCTGTGTTGCTGTTTTCAGCTCTAACAAAGTTCCTCCTGCTCCATTCAGTAGCTTTTCATCTTTTTGAAAACGTGGCACCTCCCTCGCTGTTTAAAAGTGGCCCTCACCCCCTCCCACTCCTGAAAATGTTCACAATGGCGGAATCAGTAAAGAGAGTGAGTAAACTGAGTAACCTTGCTACCTACTTCTTCATTTGTCATTATTTGTGGCACACGTAGCCTTCAGTGGGAGAAAGTTCAAAGTGAGACTGGTAACCGGCGAGACTTCTCTGCAGGTACGTTTAGCTTAGCTATTAGCCTTTATGCACGGTGCTTTGCAATGTTTGTATTGCCTGGCCTCCGTAGTGCAGTATTGGTCCGGCTTTGATGAAAATGACTCTGATTGGTCTGACGGGGATGCTGTAACTAAAGGTCAAACTTTCACACTTTGACAGGCCAGACCTGCTACACCACCAGTCCCATTTTGCTAAAACTGAGAGGGATGCTGCATCTGGATACTGACCGGTTCAGTGCCTGCAACATGGACATGTTTACTTATTGGTTTTACATTATGACAGCCTAGATTTTGGTAGATTCTATCATTTTGTTGCATTTGTGAACTTTCCTGTAGCAACGTCTGTCAGTGATGCTTTTCATGTATTGATTTATGGTGTTTATGTATAGGCGTAAAACTTGGCCTACCTACTTTCTAGCTAAATTGGGTGAGCTGGCTAAATGAAAATATGATGGGCTGGATGATTAGTAGAAGGTAGGTAATGGAACAGCTACCTGTTAGTACACTGATGAAGGCCACGGATATCTGAAATACCAATATGTGCTCCTCTGAATTAAAACATTTAAACACATTTGCATGTCAGTCTCCTCTTTGAATGTGAACCTTCGCTCCTGCCACTGTGATCATTAAGACTTGTCAAGATAGCAATTAAAATGTCAAACAATTTATGCAGCAGCCCCGTCTACAACTGGGGGGAGCGTATCTATGTTGACAAGGTCCCATGTTCCCACTCCATGCCCGGCTCCATCCACAACCGTGGCTTCTGACAGCCTCGACCGTAAGCTTGCTCTAACCCTAAACCTCAGTGACCCCCGTGCCTGTGAAAATTGCGCTAATAGTATGGATCTAGAAGCAATACACAGAATGACAAAGACAGTTAATCAAGTCCTTTTATGGGGTGGAATGAGTAATGAGGAAGTGTTCAGAGAAGGGCTGTCAAACGATTAAAAAAAATGAACTGATTAATTGCATAATTTGTTGTGATTACTCGTGATTAATCACATTTTGGTGTACAACAGTTTCTCTCGAGGGCAGACTATAAGACATGTCACCAGATGCATTTGTGTTGTTAACTGGGCGGCAGTCTTTAGCTATCCACTTAGCTAATGTAGCGGTTACCTTGTCATTTGTAGCTTTGGCCACTGGAAGATCACGGTTACCAAACTGCAGTAGGTCGGCTTTGCAAACTGTACATGTAACCTTTGTTTTGTCCAAAGAGCCATCAGGCCACTTTTTGAACCTACGAGTTCATCCGTCTTCTCCATCGATCTCACCAAGCAAGGTGTTTCAAAATTAATTGCATGCGTTCCAACACGTTAATTTTGACAGCCCTATCTCAGAGATGTGCGGGGCCTTAGAGTCACTTCTTGAGAAAGTAGGCAGCCTACGTTAACAGGCTTCTGAGGTGAGGAGGTATCAATGAAGATGGACCGGTTACCCCAGAGCACAGCTGCTCAGACAGGCAGTTGGTGGGGTGGGTAAGATCAATTGCAAACTTCTCTGCCCTTTTTCCACTTTGACATCATGCGAGTACTCAAGGGAGGGCAACTGGCAGCAAGTATGCCTCAGCAAGTAAGTTGTGCAAATGAAATGCTGCCTTAAGAGTGGGAGGAAGCAGAGACCAGCCAGACTGTGATGTAAGAGGATGACCTGAGGAACTGGACCCGGGTTGGTTGTGACACATTTAGTATTAGCTGGTACAGGGAATATGTCTCATTTTGGCCTTTCTTAGTCATGGCAGAGACGTCTCCATCCCAAGTGAGGGTGCGAAGGACGATGACGCCCGGGAACTTGAACGACGCAAACCGTGTTCATAGCTGTTCCATAGGCGGGTTCAGATAGGCAATTTCTGCCAAAGTGCGCTGAGCTCCAAATTATTGTGTGCGCACAATCATCCCAGCTGGGCCTCTTCTCCCCGGCAGACTTAATCTTCAGCGTTGATGATGAGGTCTACCGGGGAGGAGGAGTAACGGGAGATGAAGTCATCGGTGTATCGAAAGCAGAGCTAGAGGGAGAACACACAGCCCCAGGATCCCTCTGTGCTCATAGCCGGGGGGGGCCAGACAGGGAAGGAGGTGAGGAATCCAAATACTGAACACATGTATGTAAAGCAGCTTTAATAAGACCATATACTGTCGGTAAAGAGCAGCTAAAAATGTTTTAAAGACTAAACATTAAAAAAATTGCTGATATTTTAATGTGTTGGGTTTATTCATAATTCTTTAAAACTGTGTTGACTTCTGGGTCATTTCCGTCCCAGTCCCTCACCGTTCCTCATCAGCTGGTTCTTTATAAAAAATGAGCTGTTTCCACCTCTTATATGGGGATATCATTCGCAGTGGTAATTATTACAATAGCTGAAGATGATTTTGCATTAACACAACGATTACACAATTCTGTTTGTTTCCTTACAGAGAAATACCGCCTGCTTGGATGTGATTGTCACATTGGTGTTGTTTTGCACTGAGGTAGTATTCATGAGCTATTCCTCAAATTAATTTTGCCACTTAGTATTCATCATCTGTAATGGGCAATATAATCAACCAATTACATTCATAATAGTCCGTGCTGATTTCCAATTTATCCTGTTGTAAATTCTTCAACAGGCTTTATAACTTTTTGGAAGGAAAGCTATCAGATAACACGTCGAATCAAAATTACCTCCAAAAGGTTTATTAAGCCGTTAAGGTAACCGCAGACTGAAGACGCTGACCCCCGTTTCTCTAAAGGGCGTAACGTAAACCTGCTGCTGAGCTACTCTCACATTAAAAACTGTGTACCCACTCTTATATTTGTTCAAGAGCAGTGCCTCTGCCTGCATTACGCTCCGAGTGTAATATGTATGACCAAAGAGTGTATTTTGTAAACATGCTGCTTTATCTCACAGTCATCATATTAGGTGTGTTTCTACACTCCCTTATCAGACAGATTCAAACAGCCGTCCTCCTCCTATGAGGTAAACAACAGCAGCTCCACAACTGATGCTTATCGACACAGAGAATGTGATGTTTCTGCCATAGGCAACGCTCCCCAGATAACATGATTACTTTACTTTGCCTGTCCTTATTTTCCCGTTCAAATAATATCCATCTATGTTACAACAAAGGACAGCCTGAAAATGAAGTCGTGATGGCTTAACGAACTCCCCTGCAACAATTTAATGCATTCATTTTCATATCATTTATATATAAAACTATTTCATAATCGTATGAAAAAATGATTGCCCAATGCCCCAGTTTTTGTCATTTTGTACTTTAGCCGACATTCTCTTCGCAAAATAATTAAATGTGTGTTTTAGTTATATTTACAAACATTTTGGTTATGATTGCATGTAACATATAACTAAATGAGACACGGCAGCCTTCGCAGGTTGATTGTCACTTTGGAGAACATTGGATCACATTTTGCAAAGGCAAGAACAAGCTGCTGCTGCGAATCAAGCCGCTACCCTGGGGGGGGGGGGGTGGTGGCACT
>OMOV01092774.1:0-11275 GCA_900312565.1 Beryx splendens
TGGCGGCAGCGGAGGCTGTTTGCTGTAAACACTGTCATATCACAGCGGGGCGGGGCTTCAGAGCTCTGACTGGCACACGCCCCGCTCAGTTAAACTGCCTGAGAGAGAAGAACGAGCAAACACAGGAGAAAAAAACAGAGGCGAAGGCAGCCAATAGGAGCACATACATGTTTGATTGACAGCAGAATCAACCAATGGAAGGCCGTAAACGGCTTCAACTGTTTTGTCCGATCACTTGGCGGGTGTGTTGCTGGGGACCCAAGGAAGTGCAGTGTCAGATTTGGTGCAATTTGGACATGCGACACGTTCAATATTAATAAACTTTGACTAAACAAGCAAACAGCGAGCCACTCAGCTCTGTGTCTGCAGCACTGTGTCTGAGTGCAGCGGGGCTGTTTGATATAAACACTGTCACATCACAGCGGGGTGGGGCTTCAGGGCTCTGACTGGCTGAAATGGCATATTTGAGTTGACTACTGGCTGGTAGCAACCAGTGTTCATGATACTCTATAAAGAAGCCAACTCATGGAAAACTTTTGAAACATTTACAACTTTTTTTGGTGTCATTTGTGGAATTGAAAATTGCCCTCACCAGTATTCGACAATAAAATCATTCCAACATCACATCAGGGAAAAACACAAGAGAAACAAGTTTGAAGAAACCGATTCGGAGGCCGAGCCATAAGCACTGACTGTTCCTGACATTGTTGAAAATTTAACTGAGACTGCTAAAAAGCAGCTAGCTATTTTTTCTTTTAAACTAAAAGAACATGTGCTTCAAAGAACTGTATAGATTTCAGTAATAAATGAAATAAAAGTAGAGACTCCTTTTAAGTACTTTCACAAGAATTACACACTTCTTTTTAGAAACAGTCTAGAGAATTTGAATGCAGACCTTCACAGCCCAAATCTTTTATTTCTTCAAGACCCCTAATTACTTGAACATCACATTGACAACTACTGTGTGGGAAAAACTTTAATTGATTGAACCCGTTGAATATATTCTTGGTGTGGACTCAAGTGGAAAGGACACATTCCAGTATATCCCTCTGTCCGAAACTAGTCTGCCAAGATCCCACACAGGAACATATATTTCGATCCAGCTCTACAGAGAGTGATAGCCTAATGGACTCTCATCATGGCAAAATCTTCAAAGATGATGACTTTTTCAACTGTAGTGAGCTTCTTCTAAGGATTCAACTGTACAATGACAAATCTGAGGTTTCAAACCCAAATCAAAACAACTTACATAAGTTGTCTGCATTTTACTTCACAGTAGGTAATCTCCCACCAAAACACAGGGCCCTTTTGAAACATCCATCTTGTCATTGTGGTAGAATTAAAAATACATGTATATGGATTAGATAAAGTCCTAGAACCACTTAATGTTGATATGTTCAAATTGCAAAGTGATGGTGTTGAACTGAGTTTTGATGGCAATCACATCAGAGGAGATTTGGTGACTATATGTGCAGACAATTTCTCTGCACATGCTTTTGCAGGTTTCAGTGGTTCCTTTAACTGTGGCAGTGTGTGCCGTTTCTGTATGTGCCATTACTGAGATCTTGCCAACAAAATGACACCCACAGTTATCACTTGCAGTGTATTGTGGAAGATCCAAACACCACATCAGTCTATGGAATAACAAGTCCCTCTCCCTTCAGCCAGTTAACTTATTTCAACACCACCCCAGGCTTTTGCGCCTGACCTTATGCATGATTGTTTTGAAGTTGGCTATTGAAGAACTTATGCTACTTTTTCACCGCATGGTACAGGCTCAACTCAACTCTACTCGCTTTTGGTAGTACTGCTTGGTTTTCCACTGCAGATAGTTCCCATAGTACCCCTTCAATGTGCCCGCCCCCCCACAACTGGTCGTCATAGTGACGCTGCATGAAACTGTGTGCTGTCATCTTCAACGGACACACACAACAACAATGGAGGATATCAAAGGGATGGTGTTCTTGATTCTCGGTATGTGGATATTAGTTCAGCAAGGAGACAGATTTTTATTACTGAAGAGGCTGAAGGCAGCAAGACAAAAGACTGCTGAAAAAAACAGGAGAGTTTGGGAAATCCTACATGCAAGAGGGTAAGCTGCCTGGTAGCTAACGTTAGCATATGTGTGCGCAATGATGAAGATTCTCTCTGACCAATCAGAAGTCTGCAGTGTATTCACGTCACCTTTTGGTATCGCCTCAGCTCACTTGGAACCTCGCATGAGGTGATACTAAAAAAAGTACCAGGTACCAGATAATATGGTACCTGGTACTTGCCTAATGGAAAACCAAAAAAAAGACTAGTAGAGTCGTGTCGAGTCGAGCCAGCACCATGCAGTGGAAAAGTGGTATTACACAGTGAAAGAACTGTCACCATTCAGGAAATTAACCAGGCTTTACTATGGTTTTCATTTGGTCAGAATGACTCCCACGCCAAGCCAGTTTTCACACCTGAGAAGCTTGCAAGTGATGGACACAGCAGGGTGGGAACAGTGGTGGGAAAAGTAGGTACTGTTCAGAACTTTTCCTTTTCTTATTGGGAACAAGATAAGCAAGGACAACAAGTAGGCTACTGGCTGCTCTATGTCTCGCTCAGAGAAATAGGAAAAATCATGTTTGCTCCGACAGTCTTCATTGGATTAGTCATTTGGATTCATTGAGTAACTCTTTATTGTCGGACTTCAAAAGCCTGCTTCCAGGGGTATTCACTCTGAAACGACATTTCCTGTTGTACTACCTGTGCCTCATTGTAGAATTCGCATCACTGAGATCGCACCGGTGCATGAGGTTTGATGCAAAATATACATATTTTAAGAGACTTACCAGGGTTGTTAATAACTTTGGAAACATAGTCAGCTGCACCAGTGCTGGAATTGGCATTCTCAGTGTGCTGTGACAGATGACATCATACAAACCACAACATCCAATATATCACTCCAAGAAATACAAAAGTGCATGCCCAGATTCTTTAATTGTGGACCTGCTGCATGCTGAACAGATTGCAGTTTTGGTCAAGATTATCTTCATACTCAATATCAGGAGCAACTGGATGCTCACTGGGCAACTCTTCTCAACAGTTGAATCTGTCAGCCATCTGAACGCTCAGAGAAACAGATCTGTTGTCAAGCCAGGTCAGGAGTTGGACTATCATGCCTTGGATGCATACCACTCATGCGGCGAGGATTTGATCACCTTAATTCATTAGCCATTCAAAGCTGTACAACAACGAAAGGTACAAACCCAACATACAGTATTTATACTGGTGTTTCGGATGAACTATTCCTTTAACGTGAGATATGACTTTGTCTTTGGTCTATTTTGATTCATTCGCATTATATTTGAGGATTGATTATAACTTACCTTACAAGGCATGCTGACAAACACCATAATGATGCAAGACATTACAAGCCAAGCGGCTCGTTTTATTTGTTTGGTTAATAATCTGTTGCCTAATAGTCTGGTCCCATTGTCCAGTCCAACCAGACATTTTACAATGTGATTCTCAGCACATACCTACTGTAATGCAACTCTTGGCACTTGACATCTGCCATGCATCCACCAGTGACAGGAACAGGATTTAGACTTTCTGACCTCCAGGCTTCCCCCTCCATCCTTCATCCACTCCGTCTGGCAGCATTCAGCTGACTTCCTGTTTGCTCAGGCTGTGTAGGAAACTCTGAGGCAACACATACATACATACACAGAGGACCTACAAAATTAACCATGGCCTTTAAAGGAAAAATCCCTAAAACACTTCCAACAGTTGGAAAACAGCTATTGGTCATGTCCATTTTGTTGTTTTGTGTATGGAGTTTGATAGGAGAAAATGTTTCAGCGATCTAAACGGTAAACGTCAGGTTTTGGTGTCAGCCCCTCAGAATCAAGGGTTTCTTTCTAGAGTCGCCATTTTGATATGTTTGCTGAAGAGGCTGATTCACTGTAATTTAGTTATTTTTCACACAGACTGTAATTTAGAGGTTTCTTTAGCCTATCAGTGTTGCATGGTTTAATAAGAGCTCTTGACTATTCATCCACCACTTACATGCCTGGTGGGATCATCTTCGCAATACAATATATACAGGGAGAAATGGAGGCGTATCCATTACTTTATTAGCCTATATCAGATATTACAGGCACGTTGCCAAAAGCACTTGAGCAGCAAAACTGGACAGTTAAATGATATAAGGTAACGAACTACAAGGTATTTAAAAAACATGACAGGATTCTTCAATCTTTGTGAATTTACTGTATGGATTTCACGTGCAGCCATCTCACATTTGCTAGCCTATAGGAAATAACCAGTTTTAATAACATTTGCTAAATGTCAAATTTATACATGTATTACGAGCTCTGGCCATTAAATGCTTTTGGGAATGTGCTTTTACGCATGCACTTTCCTTTCCTGACAGTCGACACTCACTGGATTTCTCTGAAGCGATTCCTTGGTATGGTTTGTCTGAAGAAAGTGTTTGACGACTAGCTGTCGGTTTGGATATTCCATGGAAATAGCTACAGAAGCACACTAATGCGCAATGAATCTTTCATGTCCACCTCATCACACTGTTGTTTTAAAGGGGAGTAATCATATTTGTGAAAGACTTTGCATGGAGTGATAGCGCTCACTTCATCAATGGAAAAAAGTTGGAGTATTGGTAGGAGGAGGTTTTTCTGTTTTATTGTACCATGGTAGCAAATGGGTGGGATTACCACATGCGCAACACAGCAAGCAAAGGAAGTTTCAACAATCACACATGCATTTGAAAGTCCCTTCATTATGATTTGCCTATGTCAAAATACTTGAATCTTTGCTTTGTGTGGTGTGCTCCATTAAGCATCACCAGCTGAATTTAACAACTCCTTCCAGAACACAAAACACCTGAAGATGAGGACTGTGTCGTCAAGGCACAGGGTGTTGCCTCTACCTTGTTTATTTGTGAATATTTTATGTTGGACAGGAGAACTGAGAAGTGAAGGTTGTACTGCAAATCAGAACTGCACAGCTGAAGAGATGAGCAATGTAACAATCAATAATATAATGATGAACCAATTCCAATTGCTGTTTGAAGTCATTTTTAATATATACAGATAGAAAATCCTGTGAGATTTTTTATTTCATCATTCCTGTTTAAAACACCACCACAAGCACCTACAACTGCCCATCGTCCCAACAAGTCCATTTTGATGACATTACAGCCTGGTTTTCAGTACAGAAACATTAAACCTCAACAGAACATCTGCCCTTTAAAGGCATGGTTTGATGAAAACTGTTTTGAGAGTACAAAGCCTCAGTCTACTGTGGCTAATGTCTAATACTTCTAGCAATGATACATGGGCAACAAATGGAAGCTGTGTACATGTAAGATGGGCCATCAGTTATGAAAAGTCCCTACTGAAGGCAAAATTGCACGTGTCAAAGCCTTTAGAGCTAAGAGTGAGCTTCAATAAAGAATCTTAGAAGAACACAAGCAAAAGATGTGGCAGCGGGGGAATTCTAGTCAGCCAGTAGGACCTGTGATACGGAAGAGAATTAGGGCCACATGTGAAAAATGTATTTGAGTTCTGAGAATAGTCAGAATTCTGACTTTAGACTCAGAACTCATACATTTGTCACATGGCCCTAATCCTCTTCCGTACTTGTGAAGACAGTCCAGACTAGAATATCATGTAGGTTAACAGATAAGATGTGCTTTCTCCATTTCTACAGGATTCAAGAGTTTTAGATTTTTACAGCCAAGTACTGTCCCTGGAGAAGTTTATTCTGTGAGAATTGTTGATGTATGTAGGGACTAATCTAGAAGAGTTGTACCATTGGCAACAGTAAAGCCCCAACAGTTCCCAACCATTCCTGATAGTTCGTCCAAAAAACTCATACTGGCAGGTAACAAATACAATACCAGTCTGTTTGGCCAATGTGGATTTAACAGAATTTAGTTAACAGAAAATAGTTAAATGCTTGTATGAGGTTCAAGTCGCGTGTCACTATGTTTGCACAAAAAAGGCTATCTGCTTCTAAGCCAGCGTCAGCAGTTCCTATTCCCAGAAATGTCAAGTGTCAAGACAAGTGGGGAATGGAAGTTTCTGACTTCCAAACCAGAAAAGGACAAGGCTTCACCACCACCTGGAATGAGAGCTTTGAAATCTCCTGCTGAGTAAGTGTTCAACCCCCATCGCACCCTCCGACTGTCCCCTCCACC
This sequence comes from Beryx splendens, assembly GCA_900312565.1. Lineage (NCBI taxonomy): Eukaryota > Metazoa > Chordata > Actinopteri > Beryciformes > Berycidae > Beryx > Beryx splendens. Next base: position 6,194 of record OMOV01092774.1, read on the forward strand.
ATGCTGGTATTTCCATGCTGTCTTGAATGCTTCTTGCGGTTGCGTGGCGGTGAGTGGAGAACCAGAGGAGAGAAACGAGGAGTTGACAGTGATGACAAAAGACAGAGACCTGGGGATGCACACATGCCATACTCAGCAGCACAACTGTCAGGCCAATGGTTTCCAATACCAAGCAGGTAAAAATGCTTCCATTTCAGCCATCAGTTATAGTAGTTAGTTTAGTGAAAAAATGTTTCTCATGGTAGTTTAACACAACATACGGTATGACACTGATGTATTAGTACTTATTAAACAAGGTCCCTATGGTCCCATTCTGACATGGCTCTACACAGGACCTTTATGGTGTGATAAAGAACCCTTCAAAAGCACAATTCCAGCTTGATTGGAGTTTTTGCTCATTTCCTGCATTCTCTTACTGTTTTACATCACAGTGGACCATTCTCCAGTATTCAGATCACATCGGAAGATTTTTTTTTTCTTTGTCTTAGGTGTTTTTCAAGTAAGATGTAAATATTTTGAAGTAAATGCCATCTAAATATTACAAGGTACTTCCAGTAAACAAAAGGGCGCCAATTTTAAGTCGTAAATTAAGCTTTATTTTCCATTAGATTTTATGGACAATAGATGGTGGAAGTCTCTTGCTTTGGTTTCATAAAAGCACAACATCCGTTCCTAATGTAACTGCAGAGAATGTTGCCTGATGGTTGAAAATTTTATGTCAAGAAAGTGGAAATAAGACTCCCTCTCCTGTTGTTAAAGCCTGTTATTAGCATCTGATAAAACTTTGCAAAAACATGATTGGTGGCTTCTCATTCACAGTGATGGATTACCTTTACACACTGAATTATAAGTTGCTTTCTATGCTGTTTGGAACTGAATGGGAACGAGTGAGCCAAGGGGTATTGAAAAACTGATTTAATTGAAGCGCATGCATGTTAAAAACTGTCACAACTAACATTAAAGGAACTGAACATGTAAAAAATGAGCAAAAACATCATTATCCCCTCCCTCTAATCACTGATGATTAGGACAATTGTGTGCTTGACAGAAGAACTAACAAGCTTTCCCATTTCAGATAGGGGGCTTCAGACACAACTAGCGGACTTTTATTTTGGTTTTGTTCAAATCATAGAGGCATGGACAGCAAACGTCTGACAAGTTATAACCTTTTATTCTGACATGCTAAAAGGGAATAAATTACAGTGAGGGAGGAGATGAAGGAGAAGACAGGAAGAGAGAGGTCAGCTGGGGTTGGCTGGGATATGGATAGATGAGGTGAAGAGAGGACAGCCAAGACATCTCAGCACTGAATCCATCTCTGTCCTATTGGAAGGCTGTCCAAGACAACTGGAACTGGGAGTTTCGACCCTCCAGGATAGGACAGGATGATGCTGTCCCCAGAGCCTGAAACCCTGGCTTTCTAAGACAGTGAACACAAATATTTGTAGTACTGAGAGTTTTTCTTACTAAGAGCAGGGGTCCAGGTGAAATCTCAGGTGTTTGTCATGGTGACTAACAGTACAGCCTGACCTCATGTAATTTCATGAAATGAGCGCATTGTCTTAAAATGCCAAGAGGTGTTTCATGCACCAAAAGGGAGAGAAATGCATTTCCCCACCAGGAAAGGATTAAATGGAGGAGGCACAACTAGAAATAGTCTGACATTGGAATAGTGCGGTGAAAAGTAAGGGGGTGGATGTCAGGGAAGTGGATGGGCAGATTAATTTACCTTGAACTCGGACGACCCAGGTTCAATTTCCCCGAGACGTTTTCTACTCTGAACGAAGTTTTCATTTTCAGCAAGTTTTTCCTTAACCATGGATCACATCTTAACCCGAAACTCAACTGTTTTAGTTGCCTACCCTTAACCACAGTTTCAGTTGCCAAAACACAACACAAATAAAAATACTGTGCCCAATTCATAATCCTTTCATGAAGGAGGAACGTAATCTTCATGTTAGTTTCCAAAACGGGAGTTGGTGCTCATTTCACAAAATTTGGTGAGACTGCGTCACAGACTAAGAGGCTTTGTCTTATGTTTCAATATGCTGCAGCTTTGCCATTAACAAAACCATAGAAAAGAGGAGGAAGAAGAGTAGAGCTGCATCTGAATTCATAACTGCATACCGTCTAGCAGCCAGTGTATGTCTACGCTTCATATGCTTTGAGGTTTAATGCCAATAGTGCGGCAGAAAAATGAACCTATTTTTGCGCACAACATGGACAATTACAATGCTGTTACAGAAATGACAGACTACGATCAATGTGCTGTGGAGTTTGATGTATTCCTGCTGCAAACTGTTCAGTAGGAAGCCAGGTTATTCCTACTGTATATATTATAGTAGTATACACTCTGCACTCTCAGCTGGCCAGACAGTTTGTGTTGACCCGAGTTGATGGCAACGACAAAGCAGGAAAAACAATGAGAAACACCAGCAGTGGAAGAACAGTGAGATGAACAGTAGAAAACTAAAAAATGTACTCTTTTGGTAAAAAAGTATATATGTGTAATATAAAAATGCTAACAGCAGGAGGAGATAGGGTACTTGAGTGTGTGTGTTTATATATGTGTGTGTATGTGTATATATAACATACACACACATACACACATATATAATTAATGATGCCATTTTAGCAACCTGAAAACAATAAAATAATTACATCAATCAGACATCTTCAGACAGAAACCATACAGATCACTGACGCCTCATTCCATTTTCTTCCTCTGAGCCATTTTACATTCAGGAGGCTGATGGATAATGACTTGTGCTTGGTTGTCTGAGTTATTTAATGGTTTTTATTGGTATTTTGGAGACTGTTTCAGAAGACCATAGGTTTTACAACAGATTTAATAATAATGCAGAGCTCTAAAGAGAGAGGGAGAGAGCCAGAGTATCATTCTACCATAGACTGTTGCTGTCAGCTGCTTATACTGTCAACAGGCACACTCCTAATCACCATAGGAAAACAAAAAGAAAGAAAACATGAAAAACAAAAAGAAAAAAAAAGAAATAGAAATCCAACATTTTTGATTTTTCGTAAATAATACCCAGGATTCCATCATTCACTTGTTTCAGAAACAACAAAAGGGAGAACAGTTTTGTAGAATTATATCTTTCCACTTTCGCTTTGATAGGAGGGAGGGAGTAAAATAAAATAATAAAAAGGGAAGTGGAGGGAGGGCGGGGAGGGAGGAGACATTCGAGATGTTTTCACCGGGAGAGAAAAACAGGGTCAGCCGACCATTTATCTTCTTAACTTTTCAGTTTCCAAAGAAACCTAACAAAAAAAAGACAATGCTGAGAGGAGAGTGAGGGAGGAGGAGGGGGATAAAGGGATGGATGGAGGGTGTGTGTGGGGAGGGGGGGCTACAGCCTCCACATCCAAAAACCTGCTTTTTCAATTCTTTTCTTTCGGAGTGGAGAAGAGTTTTATTGTATATACATACCGATATATAGATACCGCAGCGGACAGAGGCGTGTGTATATCTATATATATCCATTACATAGATAGTTATTATGGAAGGAGAGAGACAGACTCTGTTTGTCGCTTGTCCAGGAAGAGAGACTGGTGGTCCTGGTTACCAACGGTTACGCTGCTCTGCCCTCAGTACAGACCGCTCAGAAACCTACAGACACACAGACAGACAGGTAGCATCGTTATCACACTGCTCAGAAACCTACACACAGAGAGACAGACAGGTAGCATCAGTATTACAGCACAGACTGAAAAGTCTCCATAGCAACATTGTCTCCTTCCAGTCTGTATGGAACATGATCAAGTTAGTGTAAGACAATGTGACTGCTTGAAAGCAGGAAATTAGATGTGAAGAACAGGAAAGCAGGAGGAAGACTGGAAATATCTGAGGACAAATGAATAGGAATAGCCTCCCTAAAAGGCTGGGAGTCCTGGGGAAAAAAAACACTTGAGTCTGAAAAAGGACATTCAAAAGTAGAGTTATTAAAGTTGGCTCAGAATCGCAGCAGTCTCCCACAGTGAAACACTGTTTCCCTCACCACCCAAGACTCATTATGCTCTCCACAGAGGGCTTTCAGGTGATGTAACACACCCTCAGGTGGCCATATTGAAGGTCCTCAGCTGTTGGCAACGTCAGTGAGCAGCTGGGTGTGTTTCTAACCTTCTCCGAGACAGAACTGAATAGGCATGCTTAATTTCTGTGCTGTTTTTTACTGGTAACTGATCATTTCATCACTGATACATCTACTTATTACTTATTCACTTTCACTTATGTTACTGAATGGTTCTACAGCCACACCACAACAAGCTTTTTCAGCTAGCTGTCTTCTTCTAGCCTGGTTGTTACAGATTTAGACATTTGTTAACAGCGATTGGAGCTGTATAATGAATTTAATAATTTGAGGCAGAGGTAACTAATAGGGATGCTAATTTAGAATTTTTTCTGATCAATAGCCAACCCTCGTTAACTGACAAGATTAAAATATACTATTTAGAATGGATGATCCCCGGCTGTCGAAGTTGGACTAGTTGCGACACTATCTGTGCCTCCCGACCCGGGACAGCTGTTCCCCCGGAGCATGTTTCAGCAGATGGACTGACTCACCAGGCTGCACACCGCGTAGATCGGCTCTTATTATTAAATAAACCAGTAGATCGTCGTTCCATTGTTTCCAATATATAAACTGGGGCAGCGCCACAATATCGGCACGACATAAAAAGTTTATCAAGGTATAGAAATGGATCTAAATCGCTCTGTAATGCGTCTAATGTGCGCATCATGTCATTTGTCATTTGGCGATGCAGTAGCTCTGTACTCAACCTGACAGTCCTCTCCCGCTCTGAAAACATTCATAAAAAAATATAAAATTCCACAATTTCTCCAAACTCGCATGCGTTGTAACAGCAATGCGTAAATTGATACTTTTCAAGTGGTCAACACTCAGAAAGTCAACATGAGTGCAGTGCAGACTTCATTGAAGAGGATGACACAATGTGAAGACACGCAATATTTTTTTAAATAACCGTTTAACTGAAAGTATTAATCGGTCTAAATTCTTATTGTCGGTTAACGGTTAATTATTAACATCCTTAATCCAGACTCGC
>OMOV01092782.1:0-15588 GCA_900312565.1 Beryx splendens
GGGCTACTTCCGGCCGCAACACCCGCGACTTAAAACGAATGTGGGCCAGGGGTGTAAAGTGGGGGGGGTTCTGAACTGAACTTAACTACACACCTGTAAAGTTTCGTGACTGCATCTTGCACGGTTGTGACGCTATCGCGTTGACAAAATCTGTCAGACATATAAACCACACACAAACAGACTCACAAGGTGAAAACAATACCAGCCACACGCTGTCGTGACTGTTAAAAAAAAGGCACTGATTAACATAATAAACTTTATGAACATTATGAACACCTGAATCTATGAATTTGTTAGCGCCAGTTTGTAAAGCTCATCCCGCGCTCACCTTCTCCCATGCTGTTGTGCTGCTGGAGTCGTATGTTCTGATACAACTGTTGCTTCATCAGAAAGAACAGCAATAAAGCAATAATGGTGCCAAGCGCTCGAGTCAACACAGATCCATCTTTTAAAAACATAAGCCCATGCTAGAGTGCTCAATTTGGTATTTTGTGCATATCAGAAACCTTCATTCTGATTACATACTTTGGAGCTTGCAAACGCACATCTTATGCAAGCATTTTATGTAGCACTCATGTAAATACTTGGGTGGGAATCTTCAATCAGAATGATTTCATTCAGAACGAAAAAATATGGTTATAGATTTAATACATATTGCATTAACAGAACAAAACCTTTTTCACATAATTCATATTTGATATTGGAGAGGTTTGGCGGGTCTGGAAAAAAAAAGTTTGCAAGCCAGATCTAAACCTTTTTGTCAGGGTGTGCACTTATATTCACGTGCATGTGTGTGTGTGTGTGTGTGTGTGTGTGTGTGTGTGCGTGCGTGCGTGCGTGTGTGTACATGTGTTTACAGAGAGACACAGCTCTATGCAGGCATTCTTGGGCAGCAAGAAAGCACAGTCCCTCCTATACTAACAACCGCTGTCTTGAAACAAGGCTGGCAAAGATAGTAATCATGTAACGCTCTCATTGTAAATGTGCAGTGCAGCAAGCTACATTGAGGAGTAAAAAAGGTTTAAGAATGATATAGGCTATAGTGTTGGAAAAACAGCTAAATATTTTGCTCATTTTACAGGGAAGATATATATATAAAATCCCCTTTCAGTCCCTCCCTATGAATTTCTTTGCTTGATGATTCCTCTAATAACACCATCATTACACTCATCAAAAACACAAACTCCCAGAGGTCTTTAGGAAAGCCTTGCTTAACTGCATTGGCAGGATATGTGCGTAAGAGAGGTCCAGTGACGTGATTCAACCCTCTGATGTGTTCTCGTGGAGCACATTGGCTGAGAAATTATTCATTAGTTTTGTACAAGAAGGGTAGGCTGGAAATATCAGCTATACTTAGGGCTACAATGAACTTTGGAGCTCTGATAGACCGTGATGGTTCCTCTCAGTGGGCAAGAGGGGATGTTTATAGCTTTGATATTTATATTGTATGTTTCTCTCTTTTTTATTTATGGCTGGTTGTGTATAAATAAGCTATTTGTACACCATTGAAAGACGATGTGGCAGAACCCCAGGGTCTGGTTTAGGACAATAGAAGTGCTCCCAAAATCAGTCCCATATTTATGTGTTTCACAGCACAGAATGGGTTTATAACATAAGTGTTCAGAAAAGACAAATATGACCAATCAAAACATTTAAATGTAAGGATGGCTTAAAGAGACCCTGTCATATTATAAATTCAAATATTCCTGTATTTATATTAGGAAAGTAATCACAGGTGTTCAATAAAGAAACTATTATTGGAGCAAATTTTCAAAAGTCTATCCATTTTTGTGGCCATTTTCAGCTTGTCTCCAGTTAATGCTTCACAACTGGACTTGGCCTTATTTGGTACCTTCCTAAACAACTGCTTAAATCAGTCCAATCCAAGCTGGTTTGCAATGCATCAGCTTCACCCCCGTTTTGGAGAGGACACACATCAATCACCTGTCCTGTCTCTGTGGGATTCCTTGCCATGGGAGCAGTCCAAAAGGAGCTGAGTGACAGGTTGGGTGTATCCCAGCCATCTTTCAGCTGCATTCCAACTGATTTCTCTGCATCTTGTCCCAAGCACTGCACTACAAAAATGTATTTCGTAAAATAAGAAAAAAAGTTACTCATATGAAAATAGAATTTACTTTCTTGAAAATCCTAACAACCATATTCTTATAACAAGAATCCATTTTCTAGGCTGAAGCATTTTCATGCTTTATTGGACAGACCCAGAGAGAGACAGGAAGGTATGGGGGAGAGAGAGAGGGGAGGACATGCAGCAAAGGACCGGAGGCCGGATTCGAACCCGGGTCGCTGCAGGAAGGACTGAGCCTTATGGTACGCGCTCTACTCGGTGAGCCACCCGGGCGCCCCAAACTATATTTCTTAATGCAAGAAATATATTCTTCCATCAAGAATCCTTTTTTGGGAAGCAATTCTCCTGTGAAGACATCCATTTCTTCATCCAAGAAGACCGGTTCTCATACCAAGAAAACAAATTCTTAAATTGAGAAAATGAATTCTTATATTGCGAAAAATAGTTCTTAGATCGAGAAAATGTATTTCTTCAAGGAGAAAGGTGTTATTATTTTACGAAATTGAATTCTTATATGGAGAAGATGAAGTCTCACATTGGAAACAGTGTTCTTATTTGGAGAATATGAATTTGATTAATGAATCTGATGAATTGATAAACCCCATTCCATATGGAGAAAATTAATTCTCTCATTAAAAAATTGAATGCTTATATGAAGAAATACATTTTCACATTGGAAAAACTAACCTTCTATATATAACAAAAACAGTCTTGTATTTAGAAACAGTATTCTTATGTAGAGAAAATGAATTTTTACATTGAAAAATAGTTCTTAGATTGAGAAAATACATTTCTTCTTATATGGAGAAGATACAGTATATTCTCACACTGAAAACTGAATTCTCATTACAAAAAAAGCAATTCTTAAAGTAAGAAAAAAAATTGTGTATGAAGAAAAAAATTCTTCGTATGAAAATGAGTAGGTAATGTAATTAACGCTGTTGAAAATTCTAACAGACGGAGCCATATTATTCTTAACTCAAGAAATGATTTCTTCATTCAAAAAAAATAAATTCTTATCTGAAGAAATATATTCTTCCATCAAAAATATTTTTTGGAGAAGCAAACAGTAACGTTAATGTCTTTGCTCGAGATTATTAGTTGCAGAGAAGAACTAAATTACCAAGCAAAGGACAATATTTGCAGTGTCAGCTGTAGCTAGCTAGTGGCGTAGCATAAAACTAACCAGTGTTAACGTTAGCTTTCTCCATTCAACTTCTTATAGTGGCGCACAATCCATCCTTAATTATTGCACTCCATTGCTTTCAAACGGGATGTTTGTTCTTCTCAGGCTGTTCTGCTCACCTGCTTCAGTCTAATCAAAGCGCTACCGCACCTTTTAGATCACTTTTCTCAGATTTAGAATTAACTAATGAATTAGCTACCTTGTTCATGGCAGAAAAATCGTTGATTGTAAAAACAATCCAAGTCCTACAGAGTCCGACACCCACAAGTCAATTCAAGTCTGAAGTTAGTGATGAGGTACTAGCTAACTACTATTTCTGATTTAACGTTATAGGCTAGTATAACCTATGTTTAGAATGGTAATAAGGGGGTATAGGCTAGCTTGTGGGGCTATCATGGACCAGTTCACGTTCGTATCCGGGAGAGGTGAGTGGTGAAATGACAACACACAAATTTATATTTCAAAATGCCAACTTGTATTGAGAAATAGTAATGATTAAACAACTAAATAAATAGATACGGAAATAAATAAATGAAAGTAGATAACCATAAGCAATGGCAATAGCATCAAAATGAATTTTAGACTATTTGGGTGCACCCAATATCTAGTGGTGGTACCACTTTGTTTAATGTTCAATGGCTTTCAGCAAACAACACTCAGACATAAACAATGCAAAGACACTGAAAAGTGAAAAATTAACTACCCACACTGTGAGTTTGACATGGCCTGTTTTGAAGTGGCCGTTGTGCCCTCAAGTTAACTGAAAATACAGGCAATGGTAGCTGCCATGTTGGTCTGAAGTAAACGTTACTATGGTTACAGACATCCTTTACAACCATCGCAAGATCGGAGGAGTGGAGCGACTCCTGTTACCCGTACATACCTAGTTTAATACATCCATGGTACAGTCTGGTAATTTTACTCCGCTCAGACAGATGCAAATTCACTCTCAGTCATCAATTCGGTTGTCACTACCGAATTCTGGCAGTGTGTCATGCTAATAACGCTTTGATCGCCGACAGGCAACAACAGTCACTGATAAAATGTTAGCATGGCCATTAACAAAATCTGTTCTCATCCTGTTTACAGTTGGCTAACGCTAGCTGATGTTAGCTTAGCTTCTTTAACAGTTATTCATTGTGTCTCACTCACAGTGGTATCTCCTACTTTCCCCGTAGATGGCAAAAAATGGTGAGAGAAAATAAAGTTTTCCTCTGTAGTGTGTTGTTGTTAACATATTTTTCTGTTGTTATTTCTCATGGATCAACCATTTTGCAAAGTTCCAGAAACTTGAAAAGTGCAGAGCCGTTGAAAGATTTGAATGGTCAAAACACTCAAAGCACTGTTTGAGGCAAAGGACTCTGTATAAATCTGCTGAGAGACGTGAGAAAAAGCATTACATTTCTAATATTTTAAACCAAAAGCTTGGTACGGTGTCTGAAAGTCATCATAGAAGTGTAAACATATTTGAAATGTGGCTTAGTAACCATAAGTGAGAAATAGTTTGTTAAAATGACCAAATAAATAAAAAATAAAAATAATATTTTTTGCAGGGGAGGAATTAAATTTTGAGGGCAAAATCTACCCGGTAAACCAAACTAGGTCACGTGATTACTCTGGAAGAATGCAAGAATAATATTCCTTAGTCAAGAATTCCCCAACAAAAAAGCAACAATTCAATTCTGGCATCAAGAACTTCTAAATAAGGAATTGGCAAGTAATGAATTATTGTTTCAATGAGGAAAATACAATAATTTTCTTGTGTCAAGAATTCACCTTCAATAGAAATTAAGAATTAAATTGTCTCAAGAGTTCTCAGTTAAAGAAAGTACAAGAATTTTATTTTTGTGTCAAGAATTAAGTAACAATAAAAAGCAAGAATTGAAGTTTTACATCAAGAACCTCTGTACAAGAACGTAACAAGAACTGAATACTTGTCTCAAGAATGATCAGTTAAGAAAGATACAGGAATTTTATTCTTCTGTCAAGACTTTTCTTACAAGAACAAAACAAGAATCCAGTTCTTGAATCAAGCATCTCTGAACAAGTAGATACAAATTTAATTCTTGTCTCAAGAACTCTGCAAGGACAAAACAAGAATCCAAGTCCTGTATCAAGATTTTTTGATAAGAAAGTGGTAATAATTTCTCAATTCTTGTTTCAAGAATTCTTGAACGTGTAATACTGAGAACTAAATTCTTCTTTAAAGATTCTGATCAAGCATTATATTACTGACTTTTTTATATGGAGAATTTCTTGTCCCAAGAATTGGAAAATATAACTTCTGGGGAAAAAGTTCTTCATAGAAGAAATAAATTCTTCCCTCAAGAAATGGAGGAGCATGTCTAAGAACTTAAATTCTTAAACATTCTGAAAAAGTCTTGAAATTTCTTTTATCAAAAAAGTTTCTTATATTAAGAAAAAAAAATCTCCACATAAGAAAGCTTAGAAAATAATTTTTAGTGATGAAAAAAGCATGTACCAAATTAGCGTCTGAGCTAAGATGGTCATGTGACTTGACCCAGCTGGGCCTGGCAGTTTCGGCTATGGAACCAAGGGCAGCTTTTTGTCTGTTATCACAGTATTCCCTGAGGGGTAGAAAATATATATTTTACCACTGAAGCATTCCCCTTTAAAGCTACACTAAGCGATTTTTGAACCACTAGAGACTGAAAGAAACCACAACACATTTGTAATTAAACACACAGCAAAGCTGCTGGACTACAGAAGCCCAAAAAGACAAACCTGGAATGGCCAGAGCTTGACCTCCCTGCTGTTCAGGTGGAGCTGATTGCTCTTCATCACTACTGCTGTGCCTAATCCTAGGCTGCTGACTACGGGCTTCTCTCACTGCTGGCTGTGGCTGGCTCCGAATCTCTCTTTTTTTCTGTTTAATGAAGAAGCTCTGTATATCTCGGCTTCTTTTCATTCTGGCTATTCTCTTAATATCTTACTATCCCCTGGGGAAATGTAATGCAATTCCTTTAATTAATCAATTCACTATAAAGCAAGATAGCTAGCTATAATGTCCAGCAGGATCATTGTCATAATGGGTTAGAAAAGCTAGCTCTATTGAACACACACATCTGCAAAAAGCTTTGAGACACCCTCAGTCTTCAGTTAAGAAAACACAATGTTTCATACATGGCAGTGTCCAGATAACGGTAGCAAACAAAATGCAAACTGCTGGTTGTCAGGCTAACAAGCTAGTACTACTGTGTAGTTCGTCTAGCTGGCTGCTACAGTAAGTGCTAGATAAGTTTTCACACATTCAGACAGAAAGTCAACATAAAAGACTAAACATGAAATGACCATACCTCTTATTCTGCTTTCACCTTCAATCAATTGCTTTTGGCCATGGTTTGCCGTCACCGGAGTCCTGCGTCCTGACGGCCAGCATGTGGATACAGCTGCAACTTGCGTGTCCCAGTCAGGTTCCAGTACTTTTGTTTTGGAGACCTACTTTTTTCTGGCTCATGGTCAAACGGACGCTGACTAGGGATCAGCTCTCACGGCCCCAGCCCTGGCATAACTATAGTAGTTATGGCAAACTGGCCCTACATGAGCTGATCAGCTGTCAATCATTGATTGACCAGCGCTTGTCCCGCCTTACCGAGTTGATGAACTTGACCAACGACCTATCAGTACTGGGGTGGCCACTGAGCGGGAGTGCCACTTTCAAACTGCGAGGAAGGAGACACGCTAGTTTTAAAACAAACCCAGATCCTGTGCAGACCCACGGCGTCCGCTCTAGAGGCCATCTGATGAAGCGCATCACCTCACTAAGCATTCCTGACTGAGTGACCGACTGCCTGCCTGACCTGAATTTGGCTCGTGATGCCCTCGGCTGTGCCGTGGGAAAAAGGTTAAGCTACTGAATGGGTTGGGAGGAGCTTCGACTCAGTCTGAGTTTGACAGCAAGCTTTAGGCCTAGTCCACACGTACATGGGTATTCTTGAAAAGTTTTGAAAAGAAGGAGTTTTTGAAAAGAAGGAGTTTTTCCTCCTTCGTTTAAAAAACAATTCCTGTCCACACCAACAGCGTTTTAGAAAATTTCTCCATCCACACGAGAAAATCAAATAATGAACGCCTCTGCAGCGTTCACGTTGCGGAGCAGTTTCCGCTCAGATGCCATTATTTCCTATGGCGGGGGCGGATTCCACACTCACTGACGGCTGTTTTTCCCGTGCGGGTGGTCGAGGAAAGAGTGGAAAATAGTTCAACTTGAGCGCATAAGATCCACGCTCACTTCTCACAAGAGCACAAGTCAGCGCTATTTTGGTTGCCTGGCAACAAACTGAGCACTCTGCTTCGTTTCTGCCACTTTTTTCCAAAAGCGAGCCGGATCGCGGATTTCAAGCAGAAGAGTAAGAGAAATCCAGCAAGGTTGACTTATAAACATGTAATTAAACCTAACAGTACTGACTACAGGTAAAGTAGTCGGCTCATAGGTTCCTGATACATGCTCAATACAAACAAAACAGAAATTGCCATGCACAAGTTGAGGTTATGATGTCAGCGGTTACAAACAGCTCAGTTTCACCTGTCCACACGAATACACGAAAACAAGAGTTTTGAAAAGTTTTCCAAAAGGTCAGTTTTCAGTGACCTAAAACGCAGTTTGCGCATGGACGAAAAAGCTACGTTTTTCAAAAATACCTACCTACCCTTTCAAAAAATAATTAAAAAAAAAAAGTACTGTATGTGTGGACTAGGCCTTAGGGAAGAGGTGAAAACAACAACACAGCGTGTGTGGTTCTCAAAAAAATCTCCATGTAGCTCACATTAGTTTCAGGATTGGTTATAGGGTCTGAAATCGCTTCATGCAAGATTAAGCAGCACCTTTACCAGAACATGCCATACAGTGCAAAGCTTTGTTCACATCTTTATACAGTTTTATTCATATTTATACCATTATGTCATTCGTTCAAATGGTGCACGATTGACAGACAGTCTTGGATTAGCAGTAAATCTATTATTTCATGAATAGTAACATGTTTCAGTGATTGTGTCCATGTTTTTTGGAGGGTGTGGTGACTCACATCTTGTTGACATGGAGACCAAAATAGCAGCCAAATGGAAGAGGACATTCAGTCTACCCTTGAGACTTTGTACTGAAGGGAAGAAGATGGAGAGAGAAAGAATGAGAGAAGTGACAGAAGGAGAGAGAGGAAAGGAGAGGAGAGTTTGGAGAACTATAAGGGCTTGTGTTGTATAAGCCAATGAGTCACACTCACCGTTTGGATCTTGAGAGCTAATAGAAAATCATTTGTTTTCTCTCACTAGGGAGTGGGCTAACTCTGCAAGGACAAAAAAGGAAATAGGGTGATTTGGGAACAAAGTTGTCTTATGCAATGCATGTCAGGGTCAGTGGTGGAAATGGGGGGGAACGCACGGGAACACCGTTCCCGGAGTAAAAGTCGGGAGGGAACGGCGGTTCCCGTTAAGATTTCGAAAATCTATTCAATGTTTTTTATAGGGGGAAATCACTTATAGCTGTTTTACACTGTTTCTAAAGCGTGTTCATGAAACAAATATAATCTATTGTGCTTGAATGCACCACAAATCCAGCTACAGCCCATACAGCCAGTGGGAAGGCGTGATACTGCAGGGTCACCAGTCACCAAAGCAGTGTTTCGGTGTTAGAGTTGTCATCGCTAGCGGCTGCTACAGGTAAGCTGGAACCTGTCCAGAAACTCATCAAAATTGATGGTCATCCCCTGCCTCCCAGGGGCATCACAGTGCTCTCTGTCATGCTCAAACTCAATAGTCACATACAATATTTTATACAGTCATCAGAGATGACGTAAATCTCCACACCTGTTATTTAAATAGTCCAATTTCTGAATGTTTGTAAACAAACAGATTGGCTATACTTCCGGTTGGATAACTCGCACCTGTCGACAGCGGAAATCATTTGTTTTAAGCAGCGGTAAATAACTAAACAAAACATTAGCGATTATGTTGGGTCGTGTTTGGGGCGGTAATGCCAAATATAGCTTGGTACATAATGGATTAGGTTTAGGCTTTTTCCGTTTTAAAGCAGCCTAATGGAATGAGTGGATACAGATAATAGTGTAGAGGCCGTCTGCATCTACAGAGCCGGGGACAGGCTGCAGCAGCCACTCATGACCGGGTTTTGTGGCAGGCATTTTCTTACAGGTCAGTAATAAAAGTTCTAAACTTCGCTGTTGGGTAGCATAACGTGCAAGCTTGCTAGAGTGACAGTAATACAGTCTCTCGGTTTTGCCAGTCTCGTTTGGGTCTGTTAGCACAGCAGTGGCTCCGTTGTGACTAGCACTGCACTGCCAGTCCCACTTCGGGTAAAATCTTTCACTTCATGTAGGTAAGGTTTCCTGATTGAAATTTTGCCAACATGATAAGCTTTGTGAAATCCTTGAGCCCTTCTCTGTTACACGAGGAAAACATATTGTCAAAGTGCCACAAATGTTTTATCTGGACGGTTTTTAATGGGCCGCGGTTCCAGCACAGCACAAGTAGCACAACACACGCAGTGGTGTGTGATCTGGCTTTACTATCATACCCTGCTGTACAGTCAGGATGCTTTACAGTCGAGTCTGAGAGTAAATAACGAGCGTTCCACAGTTTCTACTATAAAGCAAAACACTAAATAATGAGCATTTGAATTTTTATTTATGCTCGCTGAATCACACTAACAGCCTACTTTGTGTCACTGTTTGGCTATATAACATAATATAAACTAAAGATAGAAAGTTATGGTTAATTTGTATAAGACAGTGGCCAAAACAGAACTTTTAAGCATTTCTAAACATTTTGGTAAAATATAATAGTTTGTGGACACATGCTTAAATAGCCTATATAATTAGGTTATGTTATCCACTAACAAATATCAACAGCAACGACATCAGGAACGTCTTGTTTTCGGTGGACCGCCAGAACTACATAATGTCTGTGTATTTCTAATCACAAGGGCTTAAAAAGGGCTCTTACTTTGGTTAAATAACACGATAAACACCGTAGCGCCGATGCAGAACCACCGACATTATCCACCCGGAAGTAAGGTCTGTGTTGTTGTGACGTCACGTTGATATGGCTTATACTGCACAATATGTGACCATGAACATTCCAGTACAAAGGAGCCAACCCACCACATCTGTGGCCCTTAAAAGCTTCACACCTCTCCATGGTTTATCACAATGTAAAAATTAAGACATTTCTATATCTTCCTCCGAAGAACCAGAAGGTCAGAAAACTATAGGCTCTAACCTCTACAAATTTGACCAGCTTTTCAGATGGGTTTTTGTTTCTGTTAACTCCATCCATCAACTGTAAATAACTGAGATCACTACATAGAGGGCATTTTCTTTGTCAATAATTTCAGGCCAAGCATGTAACAAACCTGTAACCTTTTACTGATTTTCATTCCTCACCCCCTATGCACTTCCCTGTTCAAATTACACCACTGTTTCTTTTCATTGTCTACAGCCAGTGGACTTTGTGGGCATACAAAGGGGAAGCAGCATGGGTTTTCTGGTGCTCCATCAATTACAAATGCAGTTTCACAATGAGCAGGCAGGATAAGCCAAATCTCGCCATCAGCAGGACTTTCAGATTGAGAGGTTGGAAATTAATCTGACAGCATGCTTTCAAAAGAGAGCCTGGAGCTACAGGACACACATGGGCTAATATGTGTTTCTATGTTTCTTTAGCTTCCATGGTTTTCAATTATTATGTTTTGGGACTATTTGGACAGAGTTTCACACTGACATGCTCTTTGTGACTAAGAAGACCCTCATTTGAATTTAACATAAACCAGACTTTTTCCCTTGGTTGCCTTTTATATCATCTTCTGAAAAAAGTTGTATTGCTAGGCCTGCAGCCAAAGCAGATGTACTTCAAAGTAGGGCAGGGCAATATATCGATATATCGATATCATGATATGAGACTAGATATTGTCTTAGATTGTAGATATCGTAATATCATGATATGGCATAAATGTTGTCTTTTCCTGGTTTTAAAGGCTGCATTACAGTAAAGTGATGTAATTTCCTGAACTTACCAGACTGTTCTAGCTGTTCTGTTATTTGCCTTTACCCACTTAGTCATTACAAACACTTTACTGATGATTATTTATCAAAAATATCATTGTGTAAATATTTGTGAAAGCACCAATAGCCATCCCTACAATATTGCCGCAATATCGATATCGAGGTATTTGGTCAAAAATATTGTGATATTTGATTTTGTCCATATCGCCCAGCCCTACATCTCACATGTGGCTTTGACTTACAACTGAACATTTAGCCCACTTCGTAGAAAATACAGAGAGATATCATGTATCGCCATTCAGCCTAAAAATACCAAGATATGATTTTTGGTCCATATCGCCCAGCCCTACTTCGAAGCACCAGCACCAGAAGTGTTGTTTCCATCTTCTGAATGATTAGCCTTTCAGAAAACATGGGACCAAAAAAGTCAGTCTAGCCTTCTGTCCAGTTAAAAACAATCTGATACAAAAAGAACAAAACAAAAAATAAAATATAAATACATCTTTAAAAAAAAAACAGCAAGAAGTGTCAGTGTAACAGTATCTCATGTAGTGCTGTATTAAGACAAATTATTATTATTTTTTTTATTTCATACTATTAAACTGACGTGTAAGCATATCATATGTTTTTGCCACTAAGCCTTTACATCAACAGTCATGATTTGTACCAGTTCTTAACAAATTTTATAAACATTTCATATCATTAAATCAACATGAATTAAGAAATCAGTAATTTTCAAATGTCAAAGGGAGCTTTTTGCACCTCAGTGACAAGAGAAGAAAATAAAAATCATTTCCTGTTGTTGTTTTTTTTGGATTTTGCTATCAGCCACACCCCTTCTAATCATAAAGTCAGTCTGAATGAGACACATCTTGTTCATCTGAGAGGTTATATCTAGCATATGTCATCAACTGGTGCGAAACAACAGTGAGCACTGTATTAACGCTATATGGATTATTGCTTGAGGGGACAGAATCACAATGAACAGTTACACAGATAGATTGCATGGGCTGATTTTGTAAGAATGCAATTAGCCTACTGGTCACTTATTTCTCTGAGATTATTTAGGAATAAGCTATCATAACTTAAATTTGTGCCACAATGTGCTTCCATTGAGAGTCCTGCAACAAAAAATGACAGCTGAAACACACGTATTAATGTGATGTGAGAGTGTCTTCATTAACTGACAGTAACCACTCTTTTATTTAAAAATCTGGAACAATTTGTCCTCCATTGCTGGTAAGGCATTATATCCATGAGTAACCTTTAATATGAGAATGGTAGCTTTAGGCCTTATGAGTTAGCGGTTTCTTTGGAACAATTTGTCCTCCATTGCTGGTAAGGAATTATATCCATGAGTAACCTTTAATATGAGAATGTTAGCTGTAGGCCTTAAGAGTTAACATTTCTAGGTCATTATTCATCAAATCCACAAGCCTCATTAACATCTGAGTCAGTACAATCCAGTCCCGTCTCTATTTAGTTCCATGACAATGAGTCTATAGTAAATACAGTAGCCTTTGGATGAGTCCTTGGATGATATAAAATTGGTCTAAATGACACCCATGTTATGAGCAACACCAGCACACTGACATGGGATGGCAACAACTGTGTCCTCAAAGCCCCCATTCACAGGCTCAAAAACACAACAATGCCCCAAGGTTATTCATACAATACTGTCTGAGCAAAATGACAAGTCATTACCTTGAAACTCTGACGAAGAGTTTACTTTCATTAGTTTCACTTTGCAGCCGTCTCCATGACCCTGTTTTACCTGGGATGCTCCTTATTTGTGCCAGTTGTCATCAGACAAGAGAAGCTTTGTTATCGTCTGGGAAATGACGAACATTGGACATCCAAGGCCCTTCTAGAAGAGGGTAATCATTGTGAACACTGATGCTTCTCAGAGGACAGACAGACAGCGTCATCTGGTGTTACGGTCTCACTGTCCCTTACATGCTAATAACTGTTCTAGCCCCAACTTGCCCCTTAGGGGTTGCCTTTCTTATTGCGCATTAGCGCTAAAAGGTACAGCCCAGTAGAGAGAGACAAAAAATGTCTATCACTGACATATTTTTCCACAACATACAATAGGGCTATATAATAGGACAAGTAAGCTGGACTCAGTAGGACAAGAGATGAGATGACTGAGGCACTTGATCTGCATAAACAGGAGATCAGTTTTGTATAAAAGAATCCTGCGACTTGGAGTCTGTGACAATAGTATTGGGACAGTTGCGGTTCTGTTTTTTGTGTAATTTCTAACCAGTAGATGAATATGAGGCAAAAAAAAACCAAAACACAGACAGTCATCTATTGATTCTGACTTTTTAACTACACAGAACCAGATCTGGACTTTGGGGGGACCTAAGCAGGATTTTGTTCAATGGCCTTCTGACGATGAGTTTACACAGTTTACAGTTTTCCCTTTCAATTCATTTTCTCTGGAGCAGATTTGAACTGGGCATTACACTGCGTTCACACTGCAAGCAACTTTGTTGATGGGTCGCTGTATTCTGACCGATTGTGGGTGATGCAGCGAGAGACTCTGATTGCATATGCGCTGGTCTTGTGTAGCTACAAAGCTTTGAACAGTCAAATCATGTATTTTTCACTTCTTGCCTTTCATAATAAGTTACATTGTCTCAATGAATTCACATAGCTAGCTAGTAAGCAGTAAGCAGTTAGCATGAATGAAAAATAAACAGGAAAAAAAATCAATAACATTACTTCAGAGCTTACCATTAACCGCAAGGACGGATGCAACCATCCTCCAACCATCATTTTTGAGATGCTCGTTCCTGTAGTCTTTCAAATAAAAGGAATAGTAAATGAATGGACTTCCAGTATGTTGCTCATATGTGAATGTGGGGTTAGAGCATTGCCGTCCCTGCCAAATTATGTTTTCTATGGAAAAATTTACCAGCTGGTACTTGGGGAAACTTGACAGTGTGTACAGGCAACAACTTTGGACTGTAAGCTGCACCGCATTATCTTATATTTGTTTGTCATGCACCCAGATGCTATTTATGAAGGCAAGTTCTGCGTCTACTGTTCTAGTTCTACTATTGTTATCATTACTGTCATTATAATAAACAGCTCAATCATACCGCCTAAAAAGATAATAAATTAAATTATTAATGTGACTTTTTCAACACTCAGCCTATGCCTTAGCAACATGCTATAGAGCTGGCTAGTCACGTGGTGCCATAGTTGAACAAGTGATTTTTCCAATTGTTAACCATCCCATCCAACCCATCCAACTTCATTGTATTGTCGATTACAGCCAATCTGTAAGCCTACTTGAGGCTTAGGCTTGTTCCACTGTCACGCTCTGTTCAGCTACAGCACCAATTTGACACGTGCACGGCTGTTTGAAATGAATTTTATCTTACCGTATATCCACCGTTCAAGCGTCCACTCTGAGGGAATGTGGACAAGATCCAATCTAAAGTGACAGACCAGGAGCAGCGTATCTTGTCTCTGGAGTCTAACACTGAAGATATCTGAAGATCCACTGAAGAGTCTGTATACGTTCTGTTTTGTTTGTTGTTTGCCTTGTTTTGATTCTGGCTGTGCATATTTCTGCAGTCTGTTTTCTTGTGAAAATTAAAAGTAAAATGTAACTGCCTTTTTAAACCTCCACTAAGTGTGTGCTATGTGGAGATTTCATTGAGATATAATTATATAAACCAATATCCTCACACGTGGGCCAGCTGTGTTGCTGTTTTCACCTTTTTTAAAGCTTGTTGTCAAATTCTGGTCCAGAACGAAGCTCCTCGACCCATTCAGTAGGTTTTCTTTTTTTTCAAAAAGCGGCACTCACGCCCTCCCATTCTTGAAAAAAAATTCTTGTAATGGTGGAATCAATGAAGTGAGCAAGTAAATGTGTTAAACTAGTAATCAGAAAAATCTGTCAAAGTGAGACTGGTATAGCGACACTTTTCCGTGGGTAAGTTTAGCTTGACTATTAGCCTTTATGCACAGTGCTAGGTTTGTCCTTAGTAGGCCTCAGTGTTTGGCCTTAGCCTTAGTAGGCCTTTGCTGTGCTTTATTTACAAATGTGTTGCAGTTTCTGTCACCCTCAAGTGGTCAGAAAATTTTGCTTATTGCAGCTTTAAAAATCATATTACAAATAAATTTATAAATTCAGTAACTTTTTTTTTTTTTGGGCTTTTATAATGCACTATATACCCATGCACAGCTTTTTTCTCAGGTTATGCTAGGGTGACCAGACGTCCTGAAAAATTTGGGCCAGTCCCAAATTACAAGCAGCTGTCCCGAAT